>NQVE01000153.1:600000-793900 GCA_003260385.1 Cuscuta australis
CAGACATTGAATTTTTGGAAGTACATATTGTGGCTAACATTATGGCAGTGTAGATATATTGTGGCAGTGTATATATAATACAAATTTGTTTAATTAAGGGTAATATTGGGAATTCATCTCAAAAACTTATAGCACTGCTATTTTGCGTATTATAAGCCTATTAAAGTGAAATATTCGTATTTCTCCCTTCTAAGTATTTCATAAACCCATAGTGTTGATTTCATAGTGTTTTAAGAATGTTATTTCGAAATTTTGAAGTGTGTTTATGCATCACTTCGACCTTTGAAGCATTGTTTATGACTTTATGTTATTGTGCATTATTGGAATCAAGGTAATGCATTTCCATATCACACTCTTGCATTGAGAATAAATTTGATGGTTATTCCAATTGATTATTCAATGTGTTCTTGCTGATTAAAATGGCATTGTGCTACTTCCTATCATCATATTTCTACAATTGGTGTGTGTTGTGTTTCATTCACATGAATTTTCTGTTGTTATCAATTCAATGTTTATTTTCATATAAACTCGTATTCTTTAAAGGTAAATCTATACATGTAGAATAATGCAAATTTAAAAGATTAAAATAAGTATTTAACAGGTCAAATCATGTCCAAATGTAAGATGAGAGTCTATTTAAAAAACAAAGTATTGCCTATTAGCTCAAATGGTAGAGCGATATGTAGTAAGGATGTGAGTTCGAATCCCGCATAGGCAAACTAAGTTTCAAATATATTTTGTAGCTTAAACAAAAAAGTGAGGGCTTTTTATGTTATCTTGCATTCTCATAGAAACCTTAATGCATTCTCAGATCACAGTGCCTATTTCTACCATTGAATTTCATATAACTGAAGCATATGTTATTCAACTCTTTTTGGTAGCTGTGGTTGAGCTATACAAGCTGGTGCTAGGAACCACCGTACTGGCTACATATCGGTTTTAAAATTTTAAAAGTTTTTGTTGGCTTGGAAACTTTAAGATTCAATTCATCTTCAAATAGGTACACAATCCTTGGGTTGGGCAGATTTGTGATTTTGATTGTTAAGTTTAATTGGTCCTTGGCTATATTAGATACAATGCTCTATAATTTTTTTTCCTTTTTTTAAATTTTTTATGGCTTTAGTATGGACTCCCATTTTGTATCTTTTTTCTCATTTAGATTATTTGAATTATATATTTTTGAAATAACATTCACATTGTGCTTTTCCTTATGCATATATTGATCTGTAGAGTGTAAAATTTTTAGCGCAATATAAACAATTCTTAGTGCATTATAATGAATTTGCAGTGTGCAGTGCATGATTTACAAATACCATACTCATTTATAAAGATGCTACTTAGAAGTCCAATATATTAGATTTAAATTGTGATCATTTGCATTCTTGGATTCTTTTAATGCTGCGTAAAATGAATCAAAGAAACACTGCATTTTGTAAAATATAAAATTGTAACATTCAAACACTTCAAATACACTTCATACACGCATGCTCTATAAATATACCGGTATGCATTATACATGATAGAGCTTTATAGATTGAATGATACTTGGGAAATTCCCAAAATGCATTCTCAAAAGGTCACAACAAATTTAAAAGCACACCCAATTTTCTCTGATAGCATAGTGCACTCCCAAAAATCAAAATCTATTCTACTTAAACATATCAGATTGATTGTTTTTTTATTCATTGTCGTTGATCGTGGAATCAAGACCTTTCTTCGATTGTAAATCCTCAGAATCCTTGCTTCTCTTCTCAGTTTCTGCATTTACTTTATCTACATCTTCTTTAGCGGCTACATCACGGCTTACTTCGGGTTTATATTCATCAGAAATAAAATCACCCTCAAACCCTAGTGCATCACCCTCCTCTTTTCTTCTCTCGTACTACCAACAAAACAATAAATGTATGAGTACCGTTAATGCAACAAAAATTATAATATTGAAGTAAAAAAAATAAAAGTATCTACATGTTCATGAATGTTGCAGATTCTATGAACTGAAATGCAACATTATAGGCTCAAAATTCAATAAATGAAAATGATACCAATTTCAATTGTACGCAATAATTAAGCCTAACTGCAAAAGTATCCATTTGATTAAAACATAAGCACGAACTAATTCTATCACACTAACAACAAAATAAAGGAGTGATTCATCATGTAGAATCTAAAATGCTAAATGAAACATTCAAAACACCATACACCAATATACTCTCGCAATACTCATATAAGCAATACTAACCAAATTAAATCTTAGAAAATAAGCGGTGATATGCTTATACAACGCACAATCAATTTGTGCAAAATAAATCTTATGTGATGCAACATAGTAATTATATTAATTGTATGCATCTCAAATTTTGTGGAAACAAATCACTCATATGTAGTCACACAAAACGCTTACCTATAAAGAACAAACAGAATGCGACATCAATTTAACACAATGCATTTCACAATAATACAAAATGCACACTCATAGAGCACAAACAGAATGCTACATCAGTTCATCACAATGTATTCACTTCAAATCACTTCCCGTCTATAACATAGACACCTTTATAACAATAAACAATTAGAAAATTTTCTTTATTAACTTTATGTTAAAGACAATGCATTATTTTATTCGGACTATGCATAATTTTATGTATTATAACAAAAAATCTAAAAATCCTCGAAGTATTGTGGCGGTGTAAAAAGCAATAATGGTGCACATTGAGAAACCCCATATTCATATTCAATTTAAGATCAATTTACTTTCTTTATCAAATTAAACAAAAATCAGAAGCTCGAATTAAAACAATATTAAAAAGTTGTACCTGATGAATGATGATGATGCATCTACAACATCTATCTGAGCCTTAAGCTTCGCCGCCGCCGCATACAGGTCACCGAAAAAATTTTCTTCTCTCACATCAATCGTTCTCTTCATCGTTATTGTAATTGCTGAAAATTGCAATTCTTTTTAAGATCTAGGTTTTTTTAGACATGGACTCGAAGGAATGATGAAGAAGCCGATCGGAGGGGATGATGAAGTCTAAAAAGTACGGAGAAGAATTACTCCGTATACTCTATTGAGAGAGGAATAGATCAGCGCCTATTTAGGTACAATAGTGTTTCCCCAAAATACCCTTCTTTCCTTCTATTTTCCCTAATTACGTGCACTTTGCTTACTTACCATATCCAATGTTTTAGTAATTAGATTCAGTATTATTAAACCTGGACCGTGCGATCGTAATAAGCCTATGATGTAGATCTATTCTCATTTCTTTCACCAAGGTTTATTCTCACAGGAACTGGCCCATATATATATATATATATATATATATATATATATATATATATATATATATATATATATATATATATATATATATATTAAAAAAGAAACTTTATTAAACAAGAGGAAATAAGGAGGGATTACAATCTAGTGTTCTGGAAACTACAAATGCCCACTTGAAAAATAGATGACTTATACAAAAAAATGGTATCTAATTTATTTGCCCAAAACCAAGCTTGAGTGAGTTTGTTTATGGATGTCAACAGCCCGTTGATGGATGGTTTACGTCCTTGGTAGAGAAAGGAGTTGTAGAGTTTCCAAACGGACCAACATAAAAGACCAGGTAGGATAAATCTCAAGTTCCCTTTGATGCTGCCCTTGTTTGACGAAAACCACTAGTTGAGAATGATTTGCTGAGCAGTTAAATCTCCTCCTGCCGAAGGTGCATTGACAACTAGAGAGTAAGTTTGCCAAATATGGGATACCATCGAGCAGCCTACGAAGATATGTTGTTCATCAACATCCGGTTCATCACAGAAGGGACAAGGTGTGTTTATCATGATTCCCATTTTTTGAAGGTTTTGTGGGAAAGGTAGCAACTTGTTTAAAAACCGCCAAAGGAAGATGCTGATTTTTCCCATTTGCCTCTTATCCCAGATGCAAACAGAATTGAACATTTTTGGCTTGTGTTCAAACGTGAGAGAGTAGGCAGTTTTGGAGCTGTATGTCCCTGATAGCCATGCCACATCTTCACCATGAAAACTGCAGTGTGGAAGGACCAAAGGGGAGATCTTGCAAATAGCCTTCCACGTGTATGAGTCATAGATCTTAGGGGAGAAGAGTCCATCTCTGAAATATTTAGACTTCATAAATTCCCCCCAGATAGAATTTCCAGTAACCACCTTCCACCACAGGTCTATGTAAGCTGCATCCTGGCTATTGAGGAGGTTTCTAAGTCCCAAGCCTCCTTCCTCGAATGGAAAACAGAGTTTTTCCCATTTTCTCCAGTGATACTTAGGACCTTCTTCGTTTATTCCCCAGAAGTAGTTTGCCATAAGTCTATTCAAACTTTTGAGAATTGATTTTGGAATTCTTTGTGCAGCCATAAGATGTAAAGGAATTGAGGATAGCACGCGTTTGATGAGAATGAGCCTCCCCATCTGATTGAGCTTCTTGCTGTACCAAGCATTTATTTTTTTATCAAATTTTTCAACTAATGTCTTACAGTGAACCTTTCTCAGTTTACCCTTGACAATATTAGAACCAAGGTAGGTAAATTCCTTTGTGTGACACCTGATGGATAGGATTTTTCTGATCTGGTTTTGCTGCTCTGCCTTCATTCTTTCATGTACTATAACTTGGCTTTTAGAGTCATTTATTTCCTGTCCTGATGCCTTCATGAAAAGGGAGAGAAGTTCCCTAAGTCTCAATAGATTCCTGCTGTCTGCTTTGGTGAAAAGGATGATGTCATCAGCATAAAGAAGATGGCATGGTGTGAAGTTTCTTCCAGCTGAGAATTGTGAAATATATCCTAGGGAGAATTGATGATTTAAGAACCTGGACAGACCTTCCAAGGCAATGATGAAGAGAAGAGGGGATAGGGGGTCTCCCTGCTTAACTCTACATTTCATGGGGAAAAAACCCTGTGGCTGGCCATTTACCAATACAGAGAAGTGAGTTTCCCTAAGGTTACCCATTAAAAGATGAACAACAGGTGGGCTAAAACCAAATTTGGTTAGCACAGCATCCAAATAAGTCCAGGAGAGTTTGTCAAAAGCCTTTGATAAATCCAGCTTAATGATGCAGTTTCCCCCCCTCCCTTTAGCTGAGAGAATGTGGACCATTTCTTTTACCATGAGAACATGTTCAGTAATGTTTTTACCAACCTAGAATGTTGCTTGTTCCTGGGAGATTAGTTTAGGAATGATTGTTTTGAGCCTCTCACTTAACAGCCTGGAAATGATTTTGCTAAAGAAGGTTGACAAGGAGATGGGACGAAACTGGTCGAAGGTAATGGAGCCTTCCTGCTTAGGGATCAGGGTAATAAGAGTGCTGCCAAAAGCTTTTGGCATCGGGATGCCCACAAAGAATTCCTGAACTGCCCTACAAACATCAATTTTGATAATATCCCAGGAATCCCTAAAGAAAAAACCATTAAAACCATCTGGACCAGCAGTGCTATTGGCATTTAAGGACCAAATTGTTCTCCTGATTTCCTCCTCATCTGGGATTGACCTGAGCAAATTGTTGTCCTGGGGAGATACACAGTTAGGGATGTGATCCAGGATTTGTCCCATATCCCCCTCATGAACAGTGGAGAAAACCCTTGAGTAGTGGTCCACTGCCACTTTAGAGATCCCCTCCAATGTATTGTGCAATTTCCCATTATCATCTTTAAGAGAGGAGATACACAATCTATGCCTCCTTCCTTTAACAAAAGAGTGAAAGAAAGCTGTAGAGGCATCCCCTTATGAGATCCACCTTATATTTGCCTTTTGAGCCCAAAAACTCTCCTCTTTTTTTAGGGCTTGTTGGAGTAGGGCTGTGGCAAGTTTGAATTCCAGTAGATTTATTTGTGAGTCCTCTTGTTCAAGTTTTTCTTCTACTTGTTCTGCCCGTTTTTCAGCATCTTTAACATCCTGGAATAGGTTCCCAAATGTTTCTTTATTCCAAGTGAGAAGGGTGGCTTTGAAGTTTGAAAGCTTGCAAACTAACCCTCTCATACCCCCACCATGATAGGTTTTGTCCCAAGAGGAAATAAGAAGGTTTCTATAAGTAGGATGGGAGCTCCAAACATTCAGGAATTTGAAAGGCTTTGGGCCAGATCTTGAGCTAAGAAGACAGTTTAAAAATAATGGCATGTGGTCAGAGTTCCCCCTTCCCAGGTGTTTAACTTCAAAAGTATGAAACAGATCCAAACAAACCTCATTGATAAGGATTCTATCAAGTCTTCTACACACTCTCCCTCTCCCCCTATTACCAAACCAAGTGAATTGGCTACCAAAAAAGGAAGGGGAGATAAGGTCACAATCAGCAATGGCCTTATTGAAATCATCCATACTACCAAGGTCAGGGCAGACTGCCCCTTTGTGTTCAATAATGGAGGCCACAGTGTTAAAGTCCCCACCAATGATCCAAGGGCCCTGAATAGGATGGAGGTTTCTCATAGAGTTCCAAAGCCCAACTCTATCAGCCCTGGTGTGCCTACCATAAACACTAGAGATCCAGAGTGAAGAGGAGGAGCCAAGATGATTAAAGCAGCAAGAGAGGATCTGTTCATCCTCAATCACTGCCTGAAGGTTGAGAAGGTGGTCATTCCAAAAGAACCATAGTTTATTATTAAGGGCAGAAAAACCCTTAGAAAAACCAAGCTTGAGTTTGTACCAATCAAGTTTCTCAGGATCAACCATGGGTTCAATAAGGGAGAGAAAATGGAAGTTGTGATGTTTGAGAAGATGTAAGAGACGAGGGAGAGAGATGAGGATGCCTCTAAGATTCCAAAAGAGACCAATCATGGGGAAATCAATGGGGAGAATTTATTTGAAGAAATATGTCTAGTGACCATAGGGTGACTCCTCACCTTAGTTCGAGAGCTAAAATCCTTGGGGCTCTGGGAGATAGAATCCTTTAAAGGAGGGAAGTCCTCCTTGGAGAGGAGGGCATCCAGTTGTTTTAGTTGATCGTCAATATCTTCTGGCTCCTTGAAGAAACCAATGTCTGGTACATCATCCTCTGGAAGAGCAAATCCTTCAAATGGGACTATGGCCAGGCTATTGTCAATTATATCTGGGACTTCATACAGAATGAGAGCCCTAACCACGTTTTCATGAAGATGACGCAAAGTGAAGGCTGAGAGGATAGAGGGGTCTGAAATGGAGTAGATCCCAGCCTTCTTATGATCTGCTTTATTTGTATTTGTGGTTGCATAAGGAAAAATGGTTGTATAAGGAAAAATAATGGTGGCCTGGGGAGTCCCAGGGGAGACAGGAGGCTTTGCTTGGCTATTGGAGGACTCACCTGGCCCTTCTTTCCAAGCAGGAATAATTGGTGCAGGTTTGGCCCGCCATTCTAACTTCCTTGCCCCATTAACTGGCAATTTGTCCTTACCCTTTTTGGAAACAACCTGTTGCCATTGTTCACCAATTTTATCCTCTTTGGCCTGTACCTGGTTGTCCCTAGCACCCTTCTCTGAAAATGCCTCCCTCTTATGATTATCCTTCTCCGGTGGAATTTTCCGATGAGCGCAAGTCTCAAGAGTGTGACCTGTTTTTTTACACGTCTTACAGAAAAGGGGGACATTTTCGAAGTAGAAAGGGAAAATAAGCTCCTCTCCCCCATGATTAATGAGGACCTTCGCCGGAGGGAGGTTAGAGATATCCACCTCCACACAACATCTTGCCAAGCCCGACCGAGAGAAATTTAGAGTGTTGGAATCAACTTTCAGAGGGGTGCCTATGGAAGAGGAGATAAGATGGAGAGCTCTCTTATCATGAAGATGGATGGGGAGATCTGGAAAAGCAATCCAGATAGGCATAACTGGATTTTCCATTTCATGGGAGAGAGTGGGACTCCATTTAGACAGGGTCATATTGTAACCAAAAACCAGCCATGACCTCCGAAGAAATAGACGAAGATAATCCTCCTCTTCCTGAAAATTGATCAGAAATCTGTGGGGTGAGAGAACTGTGAGATCAAAGCTACCTCTGAGACCCAACTTCTGCAGAAATTTGGTCATGGAAGTGAAAGAGGGACGCCTCAGAAACTTTGCCACCAGTGCGAGCTTAAAACGGGAGGAGAGCTCCGCAATGTCTTCCTGTGTGAAGCTAACCGAGGGAATGCCTTTGAAGAAACCAGTTGCTTTACCCTCCAGTTTTTTTCCGCTGTAATCATCCGAAACCACCTCTGAGAATAATCGGTTAAGAGTATTCGGCGGTTTTCCAGTGGCCGGATATATATATATATATATATATATATATATATATATATATATATATATATATATATATATATATATATATATATATATATATATATATATATATATATATATATATATATATATATATATATATATATATATATATATATATATATATATATATATATATATATATATATATATATATATATATATATATATATATATATATATATATATATATATATATATATATATATATATATATATATGGGCTGGTTCAGGTGAGAATGCACCTTGGTGAAAGAAATAAGAATAAAATCTAGCCTTTGGATTTGATGCATCGTGCGGCTGATATTACATCCTGCACTCAGATTTTGAGATAGTGCATTTTCAAAGGATTTTAGTGCATTTCGACATGATGCATTTTCAAACCATTTTGGTGCACCTAATTTTGATGCAATCTTGACTCTTAGATCTCACAATCTAAAACACCAGATTCATTTTTATTTCTTTCAATTCATAAGATCGCATTCTCACTAGAACATATATACATACATACATACATACATACATACATACATACATACATACATACATATATATATATATATATATATATATATATATATATATATATATATATATTGTAATTTATAGTTAAATTTGAAAATGAAAGAAAGATAAGAGTTGGAAGGAGTAAATATTAGACTTCTCATTTTTTCTATTAAGAATAAAATATGCATCTCACATTACTATTTCTCACCTTTATATAATACTCCGTAAGTTTCAACCATTCATTTTTTTATTTTTTAATATTTCATTGAATTTAATGAATTAATTAAATACAAGTACTCTATTTCATTTGGAGAATGGTGAAATAATATACTCCTTCCGTTCCAAAATGATTTATCTCTTTATTTTTGTGGCATCTCGAAAATTTTTGTTTGTTTGCACATTTTCATTGATCATTTTAAAAAATAAAATATATTTCTCACCTCTTATTTTGTAGAATTTGATGTAGTTTTTAAATATGTAAGTTTATTGATTACTCCCTCCGTTCCTTTAAACACTTCCTATTTTGACTTTGGGACAAAATAAGGAAAATGTAATTTTGGTAGACTTTCCAGTGGAATTGGAAAAAAACAAAAGGAGAAGGATTTTATGGAACGGAGAATTATTTCTTTACCAATTTGTAAACAATGTCATTTTAAAAATCAAGAGGTTCTAAACGTGATTCATAGTGAATAACTCATTTTGAATTCTTTACCAATTTGTAAACAATGCCTCTTTATTTTCAAAAAGAGGCATACTACGCAATAGATATGACGAAAGAGTTTTAGCGGTAGTAAATTTTACTCTATAAGAGATCGATTTATCCCCGTGTCGTATTCACGTGGATTGGTGTTAAAATAAATTTTCTATTAAAACCTAGTTAGGCAAAGTTTTACTCATTGATTTTGGAAGCCTTCTAAATTCGAAAAGTGTTTGTGGTTTGGAATTAAACTAAATTGGACAGAGTAATAATTGTTTGATAAAAAGGAATATGAACTGATTTCAGGTAGTAGGAATTTTTCAGATAATTTAACTAGTTGGATTATTAAATTAACTAATTAATTTAGCTAGTGAGTAATTCTGTCACAATAACTCCATTAATTTTATCCTATCTCTAGGCATTATTAATGTGCTAGAATTGATTGACTAAATTATTTTTTCTCATTCATTGACAAATGGACATAATAATTTTTCAAACATTAATTAATAAATTGGCCAGATTAATTAATTAGAACATTCAACAATTACTAGCAACTTAACATTTTAATTAATTAAATTTAATACTCCAACATAATTATTTTTCCTACATTCCTACTACCCTAATTTCAATTCACATTCCTAATATGTTTAAAAAGACATAGTAATAATAAAAAGTGCAAAAATTGAATAACAAAACATTTTTATAATATTAATTAAAGAAACTTACAACTTCCAGAAAAGCGGAATTGGAACAGAACTGGAACTGAAACTCCCAAAATAAATTAAAACTACAATTCTTATAACTATTTTCGCTGCTATAGAGAGGAAAAAACGAAGAGAGAATGAATGATGGATGAAGCTGATCGACGCTGCCTTTTATAGGCCTAGGAATCTCCGGGGCGGGGTGTGGGGCGGCCGCCCGGAAGGTCGCCCTAGAAGGAATATCCGAATATTCCGCCCCAAGTTGCTGTCAGTTGCGATTAGCTACCGTTTGGATTCCGGGGCTGGGTCCGGGGCGGGCGCCCCGCAGGTCACCCCGCAGTCGATAAAATTATCTCTGCAGAAACGTCCGCCACTTGCTTATTTCTGACATTTGGATCCCGGGACTGGGTCCGGGGCGGTCGCCCAGCAGGTCGCCCGGCCCAACCTTGGATTTTGGGTTTCGAATTTCTGTGGCAAGTTCCATATTTTGTGCTGAACATTTTTCTTTTCTGGAGCTATGGACGAAATTGAGCTTAAATATCTCAAATATTTTATTTTCTTTCAAGTTTTTATCCTGTTTGAACCAGTTTCTGTTAGAAAATTCTAAATTTGTTTTGAACACACCCTTTTTATAAACAAAATGACATTTTGAGAAATTTAGAAAAGAAAATAAATATTTTTACCTTAATTAAATTTATTTACATACAAAAAACGTTTAAATATAAGAAAAATAATAAGTACAAAATGTACTTATCAAATTTCTCACACTTAAACGTTGCTTGCTCTCAAGCAACAAACCGAATAACTAAAAGAACAAGGACAATTTAACACATTTACGAAAAATATTTACACAATCTATTTGTAGGAACAAGATATTGGACAGTCATCAACTTAATTTTCTAAAAAGAAGTTGAACCCATATTGTTAGGAAATAAAAATTTTGTCAAACTTAAATTTTTATACAAATTTAATCAAACTTGGTTTGCATGATCAAAATTTAGGAATATTGGTGTTATCAAAATCATGTTCTCTAAATTTTAAATAACAATTTATTTAGTTACTTGAATATTTTACAAGGTCAAAGAATCTTTAATGATTGAATTAGAAAATTGTTTCTTGAAAATGTAACTCTTTTTTTTTTCTTTTTTGATAACATCACCTTGTTATGTTGACACGAGCATAAACCTTGATCCTCATCTCATGACATAGAACCACGAGCTTTTTGGATTTTTATTCACTCAAAAACCTCATCACACGACATGGAACCGCATGCTTTTTGGCACTCACTTTAATATAAGTCTCATCATCTGACATAGAACCAAATGTTTTTTGACTTTAAACTCACTCCAGAACTCGTTCTCACCAAGGTGTGTTTTGAAAAAAAAGGTTTTGAGAAAGAATTTTTAAAGAAACAATAAGTGCTCATATTTTGAAAAATAGCGGAGCAATATCTTAAGAGATTTCTAATAAAACAACTAAAAATTATTTGACCTTACGAAATATTTTTGTACAGAATAAATATGTACTGAAAAATTAGAGAGCATGATTTTAAAACAATTGTTAGACCAAATTTTGTCAATTTGTACCAAAAATTTGCACAAAAAATTAAGTTTTGAAAAAAATTTAAATTTTCTTATTTTTAGGGTAAAAGAATTTTTCTTAGAAAACTAAAATTGATGACTGTCTATATAATTTTCCTACAAATATAAAGATAAATTATATTTCAAAAAAAAGTGATTCAACCATAACTCTCTCCTCCTCACACTTAAACGTAACCGCGCCCTCGCGGGTTTTAAAGTGATCAGAAATTAGAGTTATGGTGGAAGAACTTGCATGCAAATACTAAGTTGTCCTCACACTTAAAGATAAACAATATGATGATGTAAATAAAAGTAATAAAAATAGTTTACCAAAGGTGTGTTCAAAACAAACTGAAGTTCCAACCATTCCTGAGTCAAACAAACAAAACAGAAGAAACATATTAGTGCAGAGGAATAGCTCATTGCCCACGTCCTCCTCCTTGCCCGCGACCACGCCCTCTCTGGCGAGTGGTGCTAGGGACTCCTTGCTGTGCCCCCACGTAGTCCAAGATATGGGCAATTTGCGTACCCTGCTCCGCAAGGCTAGTCTCAATGCGCTGCTGATGATCATGAATTTCCTTCCAGCAAGCCTCCTGACGTTGCTCAAAGGCGGTCCACCGCTGCTCATAAAGCTGGAAGCGTGAAACAATCGATGTCCGGAGATCACCAAAAGCAGTGGTTAGCTCCTCAAATGTAGTAGGCAATGGACGTGGAACAGCAGAGGAAGAGGCTCCATCTGCGGGCATGCTCACCGGCATGTATGAAGGACTGCCCGTGCCCGTGTCCTGATCTGGCTCGTATCTAGTGTCGCGTGGCCTCTTTCTAAATCCCATGTGGATGAGAGACTCAGAAGTGATAGGCCGTACACTAGACTCCTCTGGGAGAAGGTCTGGGATGACCATGGTAGGCATGAGGGCGTACGCCAACAGAGTGATAATGGGTCCAGCCTGGATGTGATGTCGATTTCCTGTCGACTGATCAAACAGGAAACGCCCAACAAAGGAGGAAAGGTCCACAGGTGTGTGGCTCTCCAGGCTCCAAAAGAAGATCAGATCAGTGTCGTAAACTCTGTTGGCGTTCTTATGACGCCCAAAGTAGCTGCAGCAGAGGAGGTGACTAAGTATCCTCCACGCGGGACTCCTCCAATCGGATGATGAGCTGTACTTGTTGCTGAAGTCTCTAGTGCTACGTGAATGAGTCCTCCAAAATGCTTTGACGTCAACATCCAAAGGAAGTCGACGTGGCAGGGCAAGAAAGTCCGGTGAGCTCGTCTCCTCAAGAGTATATATCCCCAGCAGGCATCCTAGGTCAAGAACGGGGATATCAAACCTCGTCCCACGTAGCGTGAACGTCATCCGTACTGAGGAATGCACTCCCTCCACATCTCGAACTCTGCTCCCATAAACGCTGAACCTCAGCGAGCAGATGAACTCCATCGTCAGTGGCACGCTAGCTTGTGCACGGAGTGAAAGCAAACACCTCCATTTGGGGTCATGGAGGAAGTCATCAACCTCCTCCCAATACCCCATGCTCTCTAGCGCTGCATGGTCCAATATCATCGGCGGCGTCAGTACCTTCTTGCTACCCCAATCCCGATATCGTTCGCGTGCCTCGGGGGTAACAAAAGGTAAGTCTAGTCCATTAGCAGGGAAATCAGCCATCTGCACAGAGTTGAACAAACATGTTAAACTTGCCCCTAAAATCTGGTGCGACAAGTACTCTCTTTTTTTTGTTCTATGTTCTTTCCTCTCTTATCTCACAAAATAAGTGTGTTAAAAATGGTGACCGGACCGATTCAGAATATTCAGGATCGGGCAGAATGCTGCCAATTAGGTGCTCTTAGGCTCACCCGAATAATCCTTTCTACAGAATGACCCAGTAGGAATGGTGGGACAAGTTCAGCTCCCGAAGGTGTCACCTGTTGTGCCCACTTAAGTACCATTCCAGCTTAGACAGTGATTCTGTACACGGTACAGATATCATTTTTATCACACAAAAAAGTTTTTTTCTAACTATTTTTTTATTATTAACGGGTTGTACAGAAGTACTTGGTCCCCTTCATGGAACTCTTTGGATTGTTTAATGTGCGCATCGTGGTACTTCTTGACGCGCTCTTTGTATAGCAGATTGTTGTGGAAAGCAAGCGTTCTCCACTCATCTAACTCATCCAACTGGTAGAATCTCTCCCTTCCTGCAGTTGATGAATCGAGACACACGTTTCTGAGTGCCCAGAGTGCTTTGTGTTCGATCTCGACGGGCAGGTGACAAGATTTCCCGTAAACGAGATGGAAAGGAGTAGTTCCGATGGGAGTTTTATAAGCAGTTCGGAAGGCCCATAAGGCATCATCAAGCTTCAAACTCCAGTCCTTCCGAGTCTTAGCAACTGTCTTTTCCAGGATTGCCTTCAGATCTCTGTTCGTGTTCTCCACTTGGCCTTGAGTCTGGGGATGATAAGCAACACCCCCTCTGTGTTGGACTCCGTATCTCTGCAAGGTTCTGGCCAAGGGATCATTTCGGAAATGGGTCCCTCTGTCACTAATCAATACTCGAGGTACTCCGAACCTCGCAAACAATTTCTTCAAGAAATGCACCACCGTGCGTGCATCATCCCTCTGACAAGCTTGGGCTTCGGCCCACTTCGAGACGTATTCGACCGCCACCAGGATATATTTATTTCCGTATGAGCTCGGGAATGGTCCAACAAAGTCAATACCCCAAACATCAAATACCTCACACGGAAGTATATAATGTTGTGGCATCTCATCACGACGGGTGATGTTTCCCGTCCTTTGGCATTCCTCACACCTGGTCACAAATGTATGGGCGTCTCGAAAAATGGTGGGCCAAAAGAACCCACTGTCTAGCACCTTCCGTGCGGTTCTTGTTCCTGAAAAATGGCCACCAACTAGCCCAGCATGACAGTGTTTCAGTATCTCTTCCCCTTCTTCTTCATTCACACACCTTCTCACCACCCTGTCAGCGCAAATCCGAAACAGGTAGGGATCCTCCCAGAAGTAGTGATTGGCTTCCCGTTTGAGCTTCCGTTTCATATGAGAAGAGACCATGGTAGGTTCGATATTTCCAGCTAAAAAGTTAGCTATATCGGCATACCATGGTGACTTCTCATCAGCTCTGAGTATTCTCTCAAACGGAAAAACCTCATCGACTGTGCATTCTCCAAATTGACTGGCCACGTCTAGTTCTAGACGAGACAGGTGGTCGGCAGCCTGATTTGCGGAACCACTTCGGTCCTTGACCTGAACTTTAAACTCCTGCAACAATAATACCCAGCGTAATAGCCTAGGCTTCGCGTCATTCTTCTGAAGTAGATATCTTAACGCCGAATGATCGGTGTAGACAGTAACTTCTGACAGAATGAGGTAAGGCCTAAACTTTTCCAGAGCATATACTATGGCGAGGAACTCTTTTTCGGTGGTGGTGTAATTCATTTGTGGCCCTGACAATGTTCTACTAGCATAGTAAATAGGATGGAAGTTTTTACCCTCCCGTTGGCCAAGAATAGCCCCTATCACTTGATCACTAGCGTCACACATAAGCTCAAATGGTTTGGTCCAGTCAGGAGCCACAAGGACTGGTGCAGTGGTCAATTTTTCCTTTAGAGTGTTAAAGGCTTCTAGGCATTCGTCATCAAAGTCAAATTCTGCTCCTTTTTCTAGCAGACGGGTCAAAGGCTTAGCTATTTTAGAGAAATCCTTTATAAACCTTCGATAGAAACCAGCGTGGCCAAGAAAGCTACGGATGGCTCTAACGGAAGTTGGTGGGGGAAGTTTCTCTATCGTTTCAATTTTTGCCCCGTCGACTTCGACACCCTTGCTAGAGACCTTATGTCCTAGTACGATCCCTTCCTTGACCAAAAAGTGGCATTTCTCCCAACTTAAGGACAGGTGGGTCTCCTCGCACCGCTTCAACACCTTCTCGAGGTTCTTGAGAGACTCTTCAAATGATTCCCCAATGATGGAGAAATCATCCATAAAGACCTCCATGAAATCGCCAATAAATTTCTCAAAGATTGCGATCATACATCTCATGAAGGTGGCAGGGGGATTACATAAACCAAAGGACATTCGCCGGAAGGCGAACGTTCCGAATGGACATGTAAATGTGGTCTTTTCCTGATCCTCGAGGTTGACATGAATTTGAAAGTAACCGCTCATTCCATCGAGAAAACAGTAATAAGCATGCCCCGCCAGTCTCTCAATTAACTGGTCAATAAATGGAAGGGGAAAATGGTCTTTCCGGGTGGCATCATTTAGTTTGCGATAGTCAATTACCATTCTCCACCCGGTGACTGTGCGACTGGGCACAAGTTCACCCTTCTCATTTTGAACAACTGTCATTCCTCCCTTCTTTGGACAACATGAATGGGACTAACCCACCGACTGTCAGAAATAGGGTAGATGATACCTGCGTCTAACAATCGGAGGACCTCTTTCTGGACAACCTCCATTAACTTCGGGTTAAGCCTTCGTTGTGCTTGAACAACGGGCTTACACCCTTCTTCAATTGCAATTTTGTGGGTGCAAAAGGCCGGGCTGATTCCTTGAATATCCTCCAACTTCCAAGCAAAAGCTTGCTTGTGTTGTCGGAGGACTGTTATTAGATCGGCCTTTTGTCCCACACTCAGATCAGATGCGATGACGACGGGGCATTTGCCCTTGTCATCCAGAAATACATACTCAAGATGTTTGGGAAGTGGCTTCAAGTCTAGGGAATCAGATCCCTTAGCCTCTACTTCCTGAACATCCTCACACTTGCTTGATTCAATCTCCTCAACCTTCAAAATCTCCTCCAGACCAAGAAGTGTCTCAACAGACTCTTTGTTTTTTAAAATTTTCACAGAGTGACAAAATTCAGTAGGGTCTGGAGATTGGTTCATCAAGTCTGTCAATTTGAAGGTACATTCATCTTCTCCAACTTTCAAGGTCATTTTCCCTTCATGAACATTAATCAAGGCCTTAGCAGTTGCTAAAAATGGCCGGCCTAAAATCAGAGGCATTTCAGAATCCTCTTCCATATCAAGGATTACGAAATCAGCTGGGAATGTGAATTTATCAACCTTAACGTACACATCCTCAACTATTCCCCGAGGGTAACGGACAGAACTATCTGCTAGTTGAACACATGTTCGAGATGGTTTTAGTTCAGAAATTCCTAACTGTTCCATAATCGACATCAGATTAATGTTTGCACCTAAGTCTGCTAGGGCATGTTTAAAATGCATGTCTTTAATAGAACAAGGGATAGAGAACCTACCTGGATCCTTGCATTTATCAGGTATGTGCTGGAACAACAACGCGGAACAGCTTGCGTTGAGATTGATCATTGGAAGTTCCTCCCAGTCCCTTTTATGTGTGACCAAGTCTTTTAAGAACTTGGCGTACCTTGGCATCTCCGTCAAGACATCGACTAAGGGTAGTTTGACTTCAACTTGGCCCATGATGTCTAAGAACTTCTTGAAGGCTTTTTCATCTTTGCTCTTCTTTACCCTTGAGGGGAAGGGTATGGTCACCTTCTTTGGCGGGAGATCGCCGTTTGGATGTTGGGACTGGAAAGGTTCTTCGTCCTTCTTTTCTTCTTCTTTCTTTTTCTCAGTCGGCTCATTGACTGGTTCAGCCATAGAATCCTTCAGAGTTGGTTCAGAACTCTGACCAATGCCCTTTGTTTCCTTCCCACTTCGCAAGGTAACAGCCTTGAGGTGTTCTCGTGGGTTGTTTTCAGTTTTGGCCGGCAGAGTTCCAGGAGGTCAGATCGTCATTTGTTCAATGAGTTGTCGTATCGACTCCTCCAATCTCTGGATTCTTTCTTCATTTTTCTTGTCTTTTTCTTCTAGCATTTTCTTCATCTCGGTTGTGGGATCCTCAGCTTGCCTCTGGTGTGGAGGGACATATGCTTGAGTATTCCCTCCTTGGTTGAAGTTAGGCCCTCTCTGATTCCGGTTGTTGTTCCAGCCTCCTTGTCTGAAATCGTCCCTCGGACGATTATTTCTTTGAAAATTGTTGTTGTTGCGCTCTCTTGAAAGATCATCGCGCCAGTGGGCTGTTTGGTACTGGTTCGTGGCCCATGGTCCTTCCCCCTTGTTTGCATACTGGGCCAAATTTACTTCTCTAGGCTTTTCCTTGATTGGGCTTTCATAGTAAGGGCACTGGGCTGTCAAATGTGCACCTGTACATGATTCACAAGATAGAACAAGTTCGTTTGAGTGTGAACTTGAACTGCCTTGATAGTAGTTCTCAGCCTGAGAAACTGACTCGTATGGTTTGTTGGATCGGGAGCTTGTACTGAACTGATCTTGAATAGTTCGTTTGATCAAACTTTCCACGCTTACTTTCAGTGCCGTCAAGGAATCCACTTCGTACATGCCAGCCTTCTGTTGTGGAGCTCGGTCTTCGTACCAGTATTTGGCATTTGAAGTTAGTCTCTCCACCAGATCCTCATTTTCTTCCGGTGTCATATCCAAGAAAGAGCCGACCTTAGAAGAGTGCTCGAGTTCTTTCTTTGACGGCACCAGAAGTCCTTGATAAAAATGGAACATCAGGCTATCAGCATCAATTAGGGCAGGAGGACATTTGATCTTCAGATCCTTGAATCTTTCCCATGCCTCGCTCAGGGATTCGATCGAATCTTGAGAGAAATTCTGGATCGATCGTTTGATTTTGGCGATGGCGGATGGTGGGAAGTATTCGTGCATGAAAGCTTGGTGCAGTGCCTCCCAGGTTTTGAAATGACCCGTTGAGAACGTATTCAACCATCGGGCCGCCCTATCTCGAAGTGAGAAAGGAAAGAGCGATAGTTTGATACGATCGGAGGTCACTCCGTTCATCTTCAGCGTCTGACAGGTTCGGGAGAACCAGAGCATGTGGGCCCTTGGATCTTCCCCCTTCATACCCCCGAATTGATTATTCGAAACCATTTGGATTATGGCAGGTTTGATCTCGAATGTGTGGAGATCAGTGTTCGGGAGTCCGATGGGGTCTTCCTCGACATAGGCGGGGCTCATGGCTTGGAGCACAGTCCGCCTACGCCCGTTATTTTCTTCCATTATGGGCTGATCAACCTCGATCTCTTCTTCTTCTCCCCCAGAATCCCCTCCGGGTGAATTTTTCAAAGTATTTTGTCGGAGAATTTTCTCAGGATTTTCAGTGAACGGAGCAAAACTACCCCCACTAGTTGAGCGGGTTTGCATGTAATTTTTCCAAAGTATGTAAAGATGCTAGAAAATCGACCTAACCAATTTTCTACTAGGCTAACTATAAAAATTTGTAACAGAAAAATTAATTTAAGCACCAATCCCCGGCAACGGCGCCATTTCACGAAAGAGTTTTAGCGGTAGTAAATTTTACTCTAAAAGAGATCGATTTATTCTCGTGTCGTATTCACGTGGATTGGTGTTAAAATAAATTTTCTATTAAAACCTAGTTAGGCAAAGTTTTACTCATTGATTTTGGAAGCCTTCTAAATTCGAAAAGTGTTTGTGGTTTGGAATTAAACTAAATTGGACAGAGTAATAATTGTTTGATAAAAAGGAATATGAATTGATTTCAGGTAGTAGGAATTTTTCAGATAATTTAACTAGTTGGATTATTAAATTAACTAATTAATTTAGCTAGTGAGTAATTCTGTCACAATAACTCCATTAATTTTATCCTATCTCTAGGCATTATTAATGTGCTAGAATTGATTGACTAAATTATTTTTTCTCATTCATTGACAAATGGACATAATAATTTTTCAAACATTAATTAATAAATTGGCCAGATTAATTAATTAGAACATTCAACAATTACTAGCAACTTAACATTTTAATTAATTAAATTAATACTCCAACATAATTATTTTTCCTACATTCCTACTACCCTAATTTCAATTCACATTCCTAATATGTTTAAAAAGACATAGTAATAATAAAAAGTGCAAAAATTGAATAACAAAACATTTTTATAATATTAATTAAAGAAACTTACAACTTCCAGAAAAGCGGAATTGGAACAGAACTGGAACTGAAACTCCCAAAATAAATTAAAACTACAATTCTTATAACTATTTTCGCTGCTATAGAGAGGAAAAAACGAAGAGAGAATGAATGATGGATGAAGCTGATCGACGCTGCCTTTTATAGGCCTAGGAATCTCCGGGGCGGGGTGTGGGGCGGCCGCCCGGAAGGTCGCCCTAGAAGGAATATCCGAATATTCCGCCCCAAGTTGCTGTCAGTTGCGATTAGCTACCGTTTGGATTCCGAGGCTGGGTCCGGGGCGGGCGCCCCGCAGGTCGCCCCGCAGTCGATAAAATTATCTCTGCAGAAACGTCCGCCACTTGCTTATATCTGACATTTGGATCCCGGGGCTGGGTCCGGGGCGGTCGCCCGGCCCAACCTTGGATTTTGGGCTTCGAATTTCTGTGGCAAGTTCCATATTTTGTGCTGAACATTTTTCTCTTTTGTTTGCACATTTTCATTGATCATTTTAGAAAATAAAATATATTTCTCACCTCTTATTTTGTAGAATTTGATGTAGTTTTTAAATATGTAAGTTTATTGATTGCTCCCTCCGTTCCTTTAAACACTTCCTATTTTGACTTTGGGACAAAATAAAGAAAATGTAATTTTGGTAGACTTTCCAATTTTGCACCTGATGTGATTGATAAAAGTAAGATGTGATAGTTTGGTTATTAGTAAAAAAAAATATGATGTGATAGGTAAGGTATGAAAAAGTAAGGGTAAAAGTGGTTTTTTAATAGAAAGTGAAAGTGTTTTAGGGAATTGAAAAAAAACAAAAGGGGAAGGATTTTATGGAACGGAGGATTATTTCTTTATCAATTTGTAAACAATGTCATTTTAAAAATCAAGAGGTTCTAAACGTGATTCATAGTGAATAACTCATTTTGAATTCTTTACCAATTTGTAAACAATGCCTCTTTATTTTCAAAAAGAGGCATACTGCGCAATAGATATTTCTGAGATTTGTAAATACATTGATATCAGGGTTGGGCAGGTTCTGGGATTGTTTGATAGTTTTAAATACCATACCATTATTATGAAAATGGTTCAATACGGTTTCAATTTTATTTCAAAATCCTTTGGTATGTCATTCAGAAATGGGATGGTACCATGACATACTAATGCCAAACCATACCACAATACTTCGATGCTTTGAAAATATTTTTATTTCTAAACAACAATCAACGTAATCAAAAGAAATTGGAGCACTATTTTTATGCATTTTTACTCAATATGTATATTATTTAGATACGATGTTTTGAAAAGAACTCCAATTTGAATTTGAGTTTCAACAAATGAAATTATAATCTGAGTTATTGTGGTCTGAGGTAATAAAGTACTATAAAAAATAACCTTAAGTATGTCGAATTCATACCAAATAAATGTGATTTAAATTTACCAAATTAAAAGATAACACATAAAAATGTATAATTAATTTAATAATATAAATATTTAACATTTTTGTGCTAGTGGTTTAGTTCGGTATTTTCGTTTGAGAACCTCTCCTGTACCATTTTAAAAACAATTCATTTTATTTTGGATAGAGTTTACTAGAGTTTTTAGAAAACTTACTTTTTAATTTGGTACAATATCGGTGTAGTTGGGAGCAATGTAAGGCTTACTCCCTCCGTCCCTAAATATTTGCTACATTTGTATTCCCGAGGCAAAATATCAACTTTTTTCAATTCATTTTATTTATATATTGGTATAGAAATAAAAATTAAAATTTACATATAAAAAAACAATATGAAAAGTTCTTCAAAATAAGAGGTGTTAAGAATATTTTATTTTATCAAATAACTAATGAAAACATAGAAATAAACAGAAGTTCCTGCGACTGCTGAAAAAGCAAACGTCTCAAATAATTTGGAAGGGAGGGAATATATTTTTTTTTCCCACCTCTAATTGATATGCATGCGATCATTTATTTAGTGGGTCCATCTTTCCCATATATCCAATAGAGTGGAGTCCTTGTCAATGAGTGCCGGCCTAGCTAGTGTCTCTCATCTTCATCATCACATTCACTTTTAATATAATGGCTGGGGTAGGGCTCTTCCTAGCTATAACTTTGTTAAGGGGGAGGCAACTCCTAAATATGTGTATGGTACTGCAGGAGAACCATGAAAATAATTAAGGTTCACCATTTTTAAGAGCAAATTACTTAAAAATTCTTCAGTTATAGGTCGTTTTACATATTTAGTTCCTACATATCAAATATCACTAATTTAGTCCTCAATTATTATATTCATTTTCACGAATAGTCCTTTGTTAATATTTCCATTAAGAACGTGGATAAAATTGTAAATTCACACTCCTTTATCTCCTCAATTAAGCTTCCTCCCTCCACTCGCACTCCTTTCCCAAACCCATCACTGAGTTTGAAGTTTTGAACTCAAAACTGAAATCATCACTCTTCTCTCAATTGTTTGTCTAACTGGTGGGACCCAAATTCAAAATCAGTAACCTTCACGGATGAGTTTTAATGATTACTCCCTCCGTCCCGCTATATTCGTCCACTTTTGACTTTTGAAACTGTTCATGTAAGCACTTTGACTCATCAAATTCTCTCAATGTATAAGCCTAAATATAGTCATGTGTGATCTTGTTTGATTTGTCTTAACATATAGATTATTAACATGTAATTTCTATAATTTTTTAATATATAAATTACAAGATAAAATGGATTAAAGAAGTGTATTGGATGGTGTGCAAAAATGAAAGTGGACAAATACTCTGGGACGGAGGGAGTATTTTTTTTGCAATTTCTTGAGACTAATAGATAAAACTCATCCATTAAGCTTATTGGTTTTGATTTTAGGTTCCAACAGGAAGACTAATAATTGAGAGAGAAATGATCTTTTCAGTTTTGGGTTTAGAGTTTCAAACTCAGCGACGAGTTTGGTAAAGAGTATGAGAGGAGGGAGGAAGCTTAATTGAGGAGAGAGAGAATTGAAGTATGAATATACAATTTTATCAATGTTCTTAACAAAAACGTTAACAAAGTACCATTCGTGAAAAATGATATAATAATTGGAGACTAAATTAGTAATATTTTATATGTAGGGACTAAATATGTAAAACGGCCTATAATTGAGGACCTTTTATGAAATTTACTCTTAATTAATTATTCTTAATTCATTAATTTTGATAGGCCGAGTTTCGGGGTGTTACACTCCGTTTCCATAAACCCTTCCTCTTTCATTCTTCCATTTCTCCAAAACTCTTCAACTTTCTATTAAAAAATCACTTTTAACACTACTTTCTCATACTATGTCTATTACATCATACATTTTCACTAATAATCTAACTATCATAACTTACTTTTGCTCATCACATCAGGAGCAAAATTAGAAAGTCAACCATAAATATACTTTTCTTATTTAGGCTAAAAGTCAAAAGAGTAAGAGTTTATTGAAATGGAGGGAGTAGATATTTAAAAGTCAAAAGAAGATGTGATATAATTTTATTATTTTATGAAAAGAGGAACAAAAATAGACAAATAAAATAATAAAGTTTAACTCTGTAAATAGTAAATATGAAGAAAATTTGTTCAGAGAGGGAGTAGTAGAAGTCCCACGTGGAATGAGATTGACATATACATAATACATGCATCATCAGAATGCCTTTTTGAGGTGGAACGCCCATCCCGAGTGCTCTCTCAACCTGGCTCGACAAATAGTAAGAAGTATAAATCATTGTATAAGCTTTGTCTGGTCCTTAGAGAGGCCACCTCGTGTCCGGTACGCACAAGAAGCTATTACAAATATTAAAAGTCCCACACGGCCAAGGTTCAATCCTAGGACCTTAGGCATGAGGTCCTCCCCTACGACCAACTAAGCTACCCTTGTAGGCATCAGGACGCCTTTTTTGTTTTCTATACGCTCCTTCCGTCTCACATTATTCTTTTGTCTCCTAGCTATATACTCCTTCCATCTCAATTTACTGTTCCCATTTGAAAGAACGTGCAAAAATCTATCTCTTTTTTTTAAAAAAAATTACAAACTGATAAAAAATGTAAATTACACTTTTTAAAACTATATCAAATTTTTTACAAAACAAGATGTAACAAAAATATTTTATCTTATCAAATCATAATGAAAACTTGCATACAAAAATAAGGAATAATGCTAGGGGCACACCAACTGTTATACTCCCTATGTCCCTAAATATTTGTCACACTTGTATTCCCGAGGCAAAATATCAAGTTTTTTCAATTCATTTTATTTACATATTCGTATAGAAATAAAAAATAAAGTTTACATATAAAAAAACTAGATGAAGAGTTTTTCGAAAGAAGAGGTGTCAAGAATATTTTATTTTATAAAATAACTAATGAAAACGTTGAAATAAACAAAAGTTCTCGCGACTGTTGAAAAACTAAGTGTTGTAAATATTTTAGGACGGAGGGAGTACCATATTTGTACACCATAAATTTTCACTATTCATTCTTTATCTACTCATTAAATTATTCCATCTATCCTAAAACGTTCTTTCCAGTTACTATTCACACGGTCAAAGTTTAATCACTTTCTTTACCTATTTTCGATAGTTATTTAATAAAATAATATAGTCTTGTCATCTCTTGTTTTGTAGAACTTTTGATATAGTTTTTAAATATGTAACTTTTACTTTTTAATTTACACCCACAATCAAATACATTGAATTAAAAATAAAGTCGTTCAAACATCGTAAACAGAAACGGAAAGAAGGTTCTAAATGGAGGGAGTTTTTTTACCCATGTACAATGTCACATTATCACAATGCAAATCTTATTTAAGGATTAAAAATACGAAACTTCTATTTTAATACGTTCTTTTTGTTTTACTGTGGAACAAAATTTTAAAAACAAATTTAAAGTAATTCGAGAAATGTAAGATGAGCAATGTTAGGGGTACACCAAAATATGTACCCCAAATGTACACCATCCCTTCTTCATCATACATTTTTATTTGATTTTTATTTACTTATTTTTTAAAAATTTTTTTTGCCTTTTTTGGTGTACCGTGGCATTTTTAATGTAAGATCTATATAAAACACGGTCGTGAGATGTAAATCGCAACAGGATTAAGCTATGCGCACGGAAACAGTCATAAATAACGCTGTTCATAAATTCGAATACGGATAGGGCGATAACTAGCCGTTACTTACCTTCTACATCTCAAAAAACAAATACACCGAAATCCATTCACGTGTCCTCTCAATCTCCATCTCCCTCCCAGCGTGAAATCTCCTGAAATTACCAAAAATAAAAACAATTCTTCACTTGATCTTGGTTTCTCACTTCTGCGTTAAACTTCCTGTTCCAAGAACCCAATTTCAATTTGTTCATACTCCGTAATCTGCAAGAGCTCTTCCTTCTCGGGTAAATTCTTCATTTCTTCTTGGCTATCTCTCCTGTATAGACTGTGTACTGTTCGTTAATCTGGAATTCCGTACAACATTGTATTCTTCAGTCCATACAAAATCTTGATATTGTCCGAAACTTCAATGTTTCCAAGATTGGTCTTTTCAGTATGGGCTTCATGATTTCTTGATGATAATGTGAGCGTTTGATTAATTGCGTATAGCATTTTGCATTTGGCCTTTGGGTGTGGTAACATAAAGTGTTCTGTCGTTTGACTGAATATGTTTGATTTGAAGCCATCATTTTCACTTTAAAATGTCTGATAGTGTTCTTCTGTGTTAAATATATGTGCGGTGTCTATATGAGATTTCTCTATTTTCTTTGGGTGAAATGTGTTGGTTGAGCAATCGTCAGTGATTTCTCTATTTTATTTGGGCATCCCAATTTCTTGATTCCGCCAACTGTTTGATTAAATGGGGTAGTAACATATGTTGCAATGTGTGTTTGCAGAATGCTATAGTTATTAGAAGATGAAAATAGGAACACCAAGGACACCCTTGTCAAAGATTGGAAAGAGGACCCCTTTAAGGGCTGCCATCAGTAAGACTCCTCCATGTACTACTACTCCAGGTGAATCAAAGGTTGGTGAGGAGAAGATTCTTGTCACTGTTCGTGTGAGGCCGCTGAGCTCAAAGGAACAAGCGGTTTATGATCTTGTTGCCTGGGATTTCCCCAATGACCACACTATTGTTTCAAAGAACTTGAGCCATGAGCGCCATTCGGGCTCATACTCCTTTGGTACACATATAACTCATTCTAACAATTGATATCCATCTTATATTCAGGGATTATCATTGTGCATTTATGTATGGATTGCTTGTGTTTGACAGATTTCGTCTTTGGTCCAATCTGCTCGACTCGAAAGGTGTATGAAGAAGGGGCTAGAGATGTTGCTCTTTCTGCTCTTAGTGGTATCAATGGTAAATATAAGGAGTGTCACTTATATTTCTATTGAATGATTTTCAATATCCTTTTTGTGTTTGAGATACCTGACACCCCTGATGTTTTGCGTTCTTTAAACAGCAACTATTTTTGCATATGGGCAGACGAGCAGCGGGAAGACATTTACAATGAGAGGAATTACTGAAAATGCTGTTAAGGACATTTATGAGCACATCAAAAACGTAAAACGATTTAAAACCTATAATGTTTTGCAGTTCATTTGTTTCAATGCATTGGGGAGTGCAGAAATGTATTTTTATTGATTCACATGATTTACAGACTACAGATAGGGAATTCGTCTTGAAATTTTCTGCTTTGGAGATCTACAATGAGACCGTAGTAGACCTATTGAACAATGAACCTGGCACGCTTCGGTTATTGGATGATCCTGATGTAAGGATGTGTTTGTTTTTTTAAAGAAACTGAGTGAGACTACTTTCCTAATATTGCCATTCATTTTGAATTCATATTATGCGGCTGCAGAAAGGAACTATAGTTGAGAAACTGACCGAAGAGATGGTTGAGGATGGCCAACATCTGAGGAATTTAATTAATATTTGTGAAGGTAGTCCGTGTATCTAAACTCATTATTGTTTTGTAAATAAAAAACTTGGGTCTTGAGGAAATGTATGTGTTGCTCTCTATTGCAGCTCAAAGGCAAGTAGGAGAAACTGCTCTAAACGAAAAGAGCTCAAGGTCACATCAGATAATCAGGCTGGTAATTGTTCCTACGATAGCATTAATCATTATGTTTTCTTTGTTTTGAATCCCAAGCATGCAATTGACAATTTGACACTTCATGACTTGTGCATTAATGTATTCTTCCCAGACGATTGAGAGCAGTACTAGAGAAAAAGCTGGGCATGTAAAATCCCTCTTAGCAACCCTGGTATGTGTGTGTGTGATGATATAGCATTTGATAAATTTTCATAATTTAATCATGAATTTGGATATTTCATATGAAATACTGGAATATGCAGAATCTTGTGGATCTCGCGGGAAGTGAGCGTGCAAATGCAGATGGTACTAGGCTGAAGGAAGGAAGCCATATAAACAGAAGCTTGCTTACCTTGACCACTGTAATAAGGAAGCTAAGGTAATAGAATGTTGGGATTTTTGAAATTCATATACCCAATCTGACAGTGTCCATTTGGAACTCGGAAAAGATTAGGGGAAAATAGGGAGGAAAATCCAGAAGGAAAGAAAATTTGGGAGAGAATTAAGAGATTACTTCAACAAAATTATTTTACATTTGTCAAGAAAGCATCTTTCCTTCACATTCGTAAGGGATTAATGTGGTTTGGTTGGGATTCATTTTGTTATAGTGGAGGAAGGAGGAGTGCGCACATCCCTTATAGAGATTCAAAGCTGACAAGGATCTTGCAGGCCTCACTAGGGGGCAACGCTCGAACTGCAATCATATGCACAATGAGTCCGGCTTTAAGCCACGCAGATCAATCACGTAACACACTCTCATTTGCAACCAGTGCAAAAGAAGTCACTAATAGTGCCCAAGTGAACATGGTATGCACTACTTTACTTGTTAGGAGCATGTGTTCATATTCCCATGTGTGGAATGACATCCTTTGTCATCTAAACTTGTGATGTGGTATTATTTCTTTTCCTTATTACAATGCATAGGTAGTTTCAGAGAAACAATTAGTGAAAAAGTTGCAGAAAGAAGTTGCAAGGCTAGAAGCAGAGCTCCGAATTCCGGATACCACTGCTTCTCCAAGCCTTAGATCCTTACTCATGGAAAAAGAAATGAAAATCCAGCAGGTTAGCCGAGTACAATATTTTTTGTACATCAGAAAATAATAGTCTTTCAAATAAAAACACCATATCCTTGTGCAAGTATATACTTTTTTTATAAAACAGAAGATCTTAGAAATGGATATTTGTTTGGTTTATTGATAAAAAATGAAAAGAAAAAGTTGAGTTAGAAATGATGGTATATATATTCTGAGTTGCAGATGGAGGAAGAGATGAATGAACTGAAACGTCAAAGGGACATTGCTCAATCCCAGCTTGAATGTGAAAGAAGAGCAAGAAAAGAGATCAAAGTATGTTATTCAAACCCAAACTTGTGAAATAAATAACACAATTGGTGCATTTTAATATGAAAGTGTTTAGTGATGAGGACGATGATTGCAGGGTTCGGGTGATCACGGGCCTTCTCATCAAGAAGTGGTTAGATGCCTTTCATTTTCCACTGAAAATGAAATTGATACTAATGGGGCGCCCATCACGATAACACCAGCAGTAAGAAGAAGAAAGTTAGGCTGGAGAACCACTTCGCTTGTTAGGCAATCAGCCTGTTCTACAGACCCATCAATGCTGGTGAATGAAATCCGAAAGCTTGAAATGAGGCAAAGGCAGCTTGGGGAAGAAGCAACTCATGCACTTGAGTTACTCCACAAAGAGTTTGCTTCTCACAGAATCGGCACCCACGCTGCCACAGAAAGCATTGCGAAATGCCTGTCAGATATAAAGGGCATGCACGCGTTGAATTCAGTTCCTGCAGAGGAAGTTGAAATCAAAGACAAAGCCAGCCTTAAGGAAGAGATTGCGCGGTTGAGATCTCAAGAAAGTAGCATTAAGTCTCTGGAAGTGAGGCTTGAGAACGTCCAAAGATCAATAGACAAATTGGTAGTTATGCACCTTCCAAGTGATGAAACCACAACTCCAGAGCTAAAGACTTCATTCTCATCAAGAAAAAAAAAGGGCCTTCCTTTTGCAGCACTGACCAATACCGCCGCCAACATGCCCAACCTCATTCGCTCTCCCTGTTCGCCTATGGATAATGAAATTGAAAACAAAGCACCACCTGAGAGTAACAACGTTAAGAAAATGCAAAGGATATTTAAGAAAGCAGCTGAGGACAACATTAGGGACATTAAGGCCTATGTCACTGAGCTAAAGGAACGTGTGGCTAAGCTCCAATACCAAAAACAGCTCCTAGTTTGCCAGGTATCAATTTGTTTTATGAAGAATAAACTCATCCTGTTCACAATAAATGCCTTTATAAAGATAGGACACAGTACAAAGTAGGGCTCTCTTGGAATTGGGAGTATGTTTTAGTTTGATTGGTGCTAAATGAAGAGATGTGGTTTTTACATACGTGCAAGCAGGTGCTGGAATTGGAGGCAAATGATGGTGCATCAAATGATGGATCCGAGTTTATGACAGACGAACAATCTCTTCCTCTTGCACCAGCAGTATCATGGCACTTGATCTTTGAGGAGCAAAGAAAGCAACTCATAATGCTGTGGCACCTGTGCCACGTGTCGCTGGTCCACCGCACTCAATTCTACCTGCTGTTTGGAGGGGAGGAATCAGATCAGATATACATGGAGGTGGAGCTGAGGAGGCTGACATGGCTGGAGCAGCACCTGGCAGAGCTGGGCAATGCCAGCCCAGCGCTGTTGGGGGATGACCCGGCAAGCTATGTGTCTTCAAGCGTGAGGGCACTGAGGCAGGAGAGGGAGTACCTCGCGAAGAGGGTGAATACGAAACTGAGTGCCGAAGAGAGGGAGAGGCTTTACGTGAAGTGGGACATTCCAGCAGATGGTAGTGGGAAGCAGAGCAGGAGGAGAAGAATGCAGCTTGTGAACAAGCTGTGGTCTGATCCGCTGAGCATGGAGAACGTGCAAGAGAGTGCACAGATTGTTGCCAAGCTTGTCGGGTTTTGGGAGACGGGAGAGCCTGTTTCCAAGGAGATGTTTGAGCTCAATTTTGTTTCCCCCTGTGACAAGAAATCATGGATGGGTTGGAATCTCATATCCAATCTCTTACACTTGTAGCCAGCCAAACCTCCCTCTCCCTAGTCCCTTCCTCACCCTTGTTCTTTCTTTTTACACTTGCACAAAACCATCACCACTGCAACAATGAATGAATGAATGATTCAACCCTTTTTTTTGTAATATAAATTTTTCCATGCTTCATCCTTTCTTACACTTAAAAACGTTAAAGCCAACCACTTTGTGGTGGAGTGATGATATGCAAGGTGTTCTTTAGTATTCACATTGGAGTAGGACAGAACCAAAATAATGAAATACCCCATCAAGACCCAGTCAACAATCTTAGAAAAAAAAATGAAGTCTCATATAACAAGATAAATTTGCTTCTTTGTTTAATGCGATTCACTCCCATCAACACTCTTCAATCATGCAAGAGGTTGACATTTTATTTCTATTTCTCATTCAAAACAAGTCATTATAGAATGGACTTGTAACGAGTGTCTTGGTGGCCCATTAATTTTTTCCATTTTACCAATTTATATATGCACTTAACAATGATTTATAAATGAACAGAATTAGATATTATAGTCTGTTATCATTTATTTTGCACATTTTTCTTTTGATATTATTTTTTGAAAGTCTATTGTTGTTCCATAATTTTTCCCCAAACCGGTTTAGAAAGTTTTGAGTAAAAATAGTCTTCTAACTAAAACATGGCTCTTAGAAAGTGTTTGGAAACAAAAATGGAGGGACTTTTTTGTTCTAAAAATCAAGTGTACAAAAAACATATTGTCTTGAAGTTTATTGGAAGCAGTCACAAGTAAAACATTGAACAAGAACTATTTCTCATTCCAAACAAGCCATTGTGGACTTGTAACGAGTCAGTTGGCGGACCATTCTTATTTGCCATTTTATCAATGTAAATATGTAAGAATTAACAATGATTTATAAATGAAGAGGAGTAGATATAATAGTGTGTTATCTTTTATTTTCTACACATTTTTCTTTCGATAGTATTTTTTGAAAGTCTATTGTTCCCTGATTTTTCCCTAGACCTTTTTGGAAAGATTTGGTAAAAAATAGTCTCCTAACTATGCCTGACTCTTAGAAAGCGTCTGGAAACAAAAAAAGAAGGGCTTGTTTGTCAGCACTCACAAGTAAAACTTTGAACAAGATCAACCACAATATGAATTGAGCAAGAATAACTTAGAACAAATTCACCATGTTATAAAAAACATCGTCTAACTCGTCATAGAATTCAATCACAACAAACCCTACTCGACTGTAGTATAGCCTTCAGAAAAAAGACTTACGCTTGATCAAACAAAAGTTTAAGAACATAGGAAAAATTGATCTCCCAAAATTGCAGCTATTACTTTTGTTTGGTTATTGCTTGATCCAAGCGTTTCTTAGCCTAGTGCGCGGTCTTTGAGGGTGAAATTCATGCACTATTACAAAAAGAATACCAACAAGGATTTTCAAGGAAAAGAAGTGAGAGGTAGAGTAGCTCTTGGTTGAATATCAAGAGGTGTTCAAGGAACCTAGAGGTTTATACCCTCAATTTTTCTTACAACTCGGGCGAAGCTGTGAACATCTTACATTACTGATACCCATCCCCTTATCTAAAGGATGAGAGAGAAAAAGGTAAGCAAATGTTAGAGCAAGGCTTGAATTGCCCTAGTTGAAGCCCGTTCTCGTTGCATGTACTACATGTATGAAAGAAAGACGCAACATACTAATTTTGTGTAGATTACTAAGCTCTCAACACCACGCATGTGCTTGACCGCTTTCCCATACTAATGACCAATGAACTATTCCACAAGTTGGGGGAGGCCGAGTTTTTACAAAGCTCGACCTTCGTTCTAGGTAACACCAAATTTAATGTTTGACAAAGACATTCATAAAATGGATTTTCGAACACATGAGGGGCACTACAAGTTCTTGGTCATTCCATTCAGTTTAACTAACACTCCATCTACATTTTAATCATGCATGAACTGACTATTTGCACCTAAGACAAGATAGTTTTTGTTACAAGTCCAATTGGGGGACATGGAAATCCTTTACAGGTGGTTTTTTCTTTACTAATGAAAGAAAATTCTTTTTCAAAAGCTCCAAGTACACTTTTTGTACACCCACAATCAAGCACTTTGGGCATATTATGACCGATGGGGTTCTCCAAACCGATCACCCCAAGACTACAACGGTGATGCAATGGTCAAAGCCGATGACACTGAAGCAGCTAAGAGGGTTCCCCTACCTCATTGGCTACAATCGGTGTTTTGTCTAGCATTATGCCCAAATTGCGGCCTCATGGATTTTTTAAAGAAAGATGCCTTCATCTCACTAAAAAGACCAACGAGGCTTTTGAAAGGTAGAAAGTTGTAGAAGAAATGAAGTTTGAACTTGACTCAATTTAAAAGTAAATCCAAACAGAAACCTAAGATAGGAACTCCTAAAATTAGAATTGAAAATCAAATGATTATTTAAAGCATCATCATGCATCTTTCAAACTACCATCAGGAAATTAAATTTAATTCAAACATGAATCTAAAACAGTACGGAGTAACATCTAAAAGTAAAATTAAAATCAAATGCACTTTTTAAAAACAACTTCAAATTTAATCAAAACTAAAAGAAATGTGTAAAAAAAAATTGTATGTAGCTATTTATATTAAGGGTCACGCTAGGGTTACACCCAAATGGTGTACACCAGTGCAACTCAGTCGCACAGAATGTAACACCCCGACCCGCGTGGCCCAAACCAATGAGTTAGCGACTCGGGTTGTCACCAGATAGGCATCCAAACACAATAATTTCAAAACATTTTAAAATATTCAATTCAAAACCATATTTAAAACATCCATCGGAGTAACATCAAAATAGTGCGGAAGCTTAAGTACTTAATTCAAACACAAGTTTGGGTTCTTTGCCCAAAAACATAATTAATTCAAACTTAGATATTAAACTAAATAACTCCTTCAGCCAGCATTCATCCATCTCTCTTCCCTCGCTGTCCTCCAGGACTGTTTCCTAATTCATCATTCCGATTACCTACGTGTAGCAAAAAGGAAAAAAGCTACACGCTCAATATTGAAGCTAAGTGAGAAATATCTAACGGTTCGACTACACATATAGATAAACTCACTAGCTCATAGCTTCATACAATATCATGCACAAAAGTACAACATTAATAATATCACATAATAATAACAACAATTCATAAGTCAAACATTCTTACATGAGTAATCAAATTTGCCTCATTCCTGACTTACGCATTAATGACACAGAATCCATATGCAAAACTCATAATCAAACATTCTTATTTCTAAGCTCATAACCTATCCTAGGCTAAGGCCAACTCTTTATTCTAGAATCCTAACTCAACCACATCCATGAAGAACCCGCTCGATACGACGTCATCCAATGTCGGGTGGGCGGGGCCACCTACTCACATCCATGAATAGCTCAACGACCCCTTGCGCACGCTTTACCCAATTGATCATGCATGCATGCGAGCTCATCACATTTCTAACTGTATCCTTATTATGTTTCTCGGTCTACCTTAGAGTTCAACTAGATAGCCTGTCGGTATTCAAATTCATTATTTCATATTTCTAAATTCGTATAAAATATCAACATGTTAAATAAGCATTCATAGTCAACAATTAGCGTCATAGTGTTGGGTGTAAATAGTGTTCACTTACCGTCAATATGGGATTTGAATCGGGATAAACAATAGATAACGGGCGGCTGAGGGTTGACACAATACCTGTCATGGTACCCTGGTACAAATTCCGACAGAGGCAAAAGGCTTGTGGCGGTAGCCGGGTACCGTTACGAGGTACCTGGCTACCGTCTAACATCTACTGTTGCAGGTAACCAATGCCTGAGGTAGTAGCCGGCTACCGTGTGGCGGTACTGTGCTATCGTCTCGTGTTGGAAAAGCTAAAGAGACAGCATAAGAGCCAATTTTTCGATCCATTCGTCATTCATAATGTTTATAGAGATTACAAACTTTATACCATTGCTCACGATATTGCGAGATTTACCCGAAAACTTAATTTTTAAATAAAAAGGTCAACTTTACCAATAGTTCATATTTTTAAGTAAGAAAATAATAAATTTATTTTTATTAAAATAACGGTTAACTACTAAGTCAATTTTCAAGTCGTTACATTTCTCTCCCCCTTAAAAGAATTTTGTCCCCGAAATTCCTTAATCTCACGTCAACTCAAAACACACACAGAGATTTCACACAAATAAGCACATTGACAACGCATGCAAGTTAACTAATCGCAGTCAAGTCAAGTTATGAAGCGTACCATCAAAAGCGTCGTTATCCTGATGGTCTGTGCGTCTTATGATCGCATAAGTACACGCTAGAGCTCGCTGTGGCTGCTGATTCTAATTCCTTTGTTGACTTTTTCCCGCGGTTGACTTTGCGTCGGTTGCGTTGCGGATGTTTTACTACGAGTTGGTGTTTGTACTGGGGTAGTGCTCGGGTTAGTGAGGCAGTTCCTTTGAAAGTGACTAGCCTACCCACAACCTAGACACGATCCTTGATCCTACCAACACTCGCCTGGATGTGTCCTTCCGAAGGGATTACACGGCGGAAACCTAGACGTCTGAGTTTCCACTAGATGTCACATGCTGGGCTGACATTGACTGGGTTACCACTGTCTGAGAGGCATTACTGGTTTCACCTACAAGTCTCTAATTTGCACTTAGCACGACACTCGCGGCTGGGTGCGTACCTGGCCCTGCTCCTTCTCGTATTCAATAACTATCTATTTTGCCAAATTAGTCTCCAAAATTAAGTAATTCTGAGATGGTACTAATTAATTGAGAATAACGCTCAACCCAATTCTCCCGACCGTTAAAATGGCGTTAAAATGACGTTAAATCTTATACTATTTTCTCAAAATGGTACTTTCTAACGAAGTGTTTTCTCAAATTAGTCCATTTTCGAAATAAAAATACATTAATTATGGAAAAATAATTTAAATTTTATAAGATGACAATATAATACTAAACACTACAAACCTAATATTATAAATTTGAAGTAAACGTTTTAGATTATTTACAATTATTTAGAAGAATATCATGTAAATAAAATGTTAAAAAATGTTAAAGAAATCACCCTAAGTAGGAGTAGAATATAAAAAATACCAAAATAGAAGTTTTTATCTATGTTTTACTCCTATTTATGGTGATTTCTTTAACATTTATTAAACATTTTATTTATATGCTATTTTTCTAAATAATTGCAAATAATCTAAAGCGTTTAATATCAAAATTATAAAATTATATTTATGGTTTTTAGCATAATGTTTTCATCCTATAAAATGTAAAATATTTTTTCATAATTAATATATTTTTATTTTAAAAATGGACTAATTTAAAAAAACACCTAGTTTAAAAATACCATCTTAAGAAATTAGTATAAAGTTTAACGTCATTTTAATGCTATTTTAACAGTCGTTAGTCGGGAAGACTGAACTGAACATTATTTTCAATTAACGAATATTATCTCAAGAATTTGTTAATTTTGAAAAGTAATTTAGAAAAATAATACTACCTCCGTCCCAGTGTATTTGTCCAGTTTGACTTTTTCGAGTCAAACCGGACAAACTTTGAACTCCAATTACTCTCAATTTATATTGCATATTAGCATAATGAAATATACTACCTCTGTCCCACTCTCTTTGTCCACTTTTGACTTTTGGAACTGTTCATCTAAGCACTTTGACTCATCAAATTCTCTCAATGTGTAAGCTTAAATATAGTCATGTGTGAATTGTTTGATTTGTCTTAACATATATATTATTAATATATAATTTCTATAATTTTTTAATATACAAATTACAAGATAAAATGAATTAAAGAAGTGCATTGGATGGTGTGCTAAAAAGTAAGTGGACAAAGAGAGTGGGACGGAGGAAGTAATTTTAAAAAGTTCTCAATACGATAAATCCAATAAAGTCATTTTTACGTTAAAATACATTATAATTTTTATTTAATTAGAGCTCAAAGTTTATCCAATTTGACTCGAAAAAATTAAAACAGACGGACTGAGGTAGTATGTGCGTATGGCTTCACTACTCCCTTCTCAAAGAAAACACAAAAAGAATTCATCCTCGTCTATTATCCCTACCCGGTAAGCCCTAGAAAGCCGCAGCTGCTCGATACTCCCTCTGCGCGTTTGAATCCTCGTCAAGATTCACAATATGGGGAGAGAGGTGGTCGGACAGAAGCAGCCATCTACGCTGTCGTACACGGTGGAGCAGCTCCTCGTCGTCAATCCCTACAATCCCGACATTCTTCCCGATCTCGAGAACTACGTCAATGAACAGGTCCGAATTAAGATGGAGTAACGGACCTGTTTTTCATTTTCTTTTTTATGCTTTTCTTTTGGAATGATTCTTTCAGTTTTGTTTTAGTGTTATAGTCAATACAGATTTCTAGCTTTCATTATTTGAGCTATTTTTTCTTAAGCTGATAATTTTTCGTGTGCAAAATGGACATTAGGTTTCTTCACAGACTTACAATTTGGATGCAAATCTTTGTCTTTTGCGACTTTACCAGGTCTGTTTTGGCTTCTTCATATTCTTTTTTGGACTTGTAGTTAACTAATTTGATTCCGGATTTCAGATTACATAAATATATCACTTTTTGCTTGTGTTTTTTGCTGGTGATTGTAGTTCGAGCCTGAGAGGATGAGCACTCAAATTGTTGTTCGCATTTTGGTCAAGGTATATTTCAAATACTTGTTTTTTTCTCATGAACAACCCTTTAATGATGAGCATTTGTTTTGGGACAGCTGACAGTAGTATCAGTGTTGCGCTGTGATTTCTTTTTCGCTTTAAATTATTTGTTCATTTTTTTCTTGATGCAGGCCCTCATGGCAATGCCAGCTCCAGATTTCAGCCTTTGCCTATTCTTAATCCCAGAAAAAGTGGTATGTTTATATGCGCGCACACACACACACACATCCTTGCGTTATTATTTCATGCTTGATGTTTGTTAAATGTTTAAATAGATAACAAGAATCATTAGGATTCAGGTTTTGATTCGTTCCCCTCAACTTAATCTTGTTTCTGAATGCCATTGGGCAAGTAATCATATCATTGGGTACTTGTTACCTGATGTATTTAGTGCAAATTGCTGAGTAATGTTTTCTGGTGACCAGCAAATGGAAGAACAATTCAAGGCATTAGTTGTACTCTCACACTACTTGGAGGTATTGTAAAGTTAAATATCATTATTCATAAACACTACTTGTTTTGGGGGAATGATATTCATGTTGCTAGACTTCAATCATTGATTTCAGACAGCAAGATTTCGCCAATTTTGGGATGAGGCAGCTAAGTGCCGTCATATAGTAGAAGTTGTGCCTGGTATGTGCACAATAATTTTACCCACCCCCTTTCATTTGGGAACTTGTCTATGTTGCTGCAATCTGTTGTAAACTATCGCAAAAAATAAGATTTGTACTGATGCTGTGATGTACATTAAACAATGAATGCATTGGGAGAAAACAACTGCTTGCTAGCTGGTTTCACTAATTATGCAGAGATCATTTGATTCGTGGTTTTGGTTCTCGTGACGGGTTTAAGTAAGATACTTTTGCAGGTTTTGAGCATGCAATTCAACTGTATGCAATTCATGTTCTTTCACTGACTTACCAAAAAGTCCCAAGGAATGTGCTTGCAGAGGTATGCCACTCTTTATCAGTATATGCTTGTGTTTTAAATCTGGTGCTACAAATGGGCCCTGGATGTGAGTAAGAAGAGAACTAACATCATTCTTAGCTAGTTCATTAAATTAATACAAGATTATAAATCATTTACAGTATTTGCTAACACAAACTGTATACAATTCAATTTTAGTACTCCGTATATGAAATGATCGTTTCCTTCTCTCTATCATGCAACTTCATATAAAACTGGAATTAATTTCATTTAAGTAGTTACTTTATGCATGCTCTCCCTTGTTCAAATCCATGCAGGCCATCAATGTCGAAGGCCTTTCGCTGGACAAGTTTCTTGAGCACCAAGTGATAAACAATGGGTGGGCCTTAGAGAAAGATCAAAGCAGGGGCCAACTCATTACCCCCCCCAAAAATGAGTTCAACCATCCATCCCAAAGGAAAAGCACAACTAATGCTGTCCCATTGGAACATGTTGCACGCATATTCCCCATACTTTGCTGATTTACCCAATTGAGTTTGAATGCCGCACACAAAAAGGGCTAATTTTTTAGTCTGCAAACAAACCTGAATTGATACCGCTAGGTTTTTCATTGTGCGCACTTGCTTTTTTTTCTTACTTTTGAACCGTGATTGTCATTGTGCTCTCTTTCTATGTATGTTGGTGGGACTCAGAATGGTTCAAAACCGTGTGTACTATTTCCAAAAGCTGACCTTTTTGGTCGTTAATGATTCATGGGATGTCTTTATTACACTTTATTTCTTATAAGGGAGGGATTCTATCACTCTTTATCAAGATTACAAACATCCAACCTACCTAACTATAGAATGATCAGAAAATTATCCCTCCAACATCTTAACGCCATTGTAAATGGTGATGTCCTAGCACGACTATGAGCAATGACATTACCCCTCCCAAAAGACAAAAATGGCAAGGCCATGAAGTAAGAGACTGTTGAGTCCTAGAGATGAACTATAGCAGCAGTTTGCAGACAATGTGAACTCACTCCACCCCTCCGAAAAGACAAAAATGGCAAGGCCATGAAGTAAGTTCTGAATAACCCTAGTTTCTACTTTTGGCTCCTAACCTTAAACAATGTGATCTCACTCCACCTGCATCTATTACTTCTCGTGTCTACACACCTATCCATGCACAACATAGCCCCATTGGTCAAAATGTGAACAATTACTCAACAATGTAAATAATTACGGAGTAGGTGCCTGTTTTGAGCCATTATTGAGGAAGAGTAGATTTAGTTCAACTATTGTGCACAACAGCAAATTGAGTGCAACTCCCTAAACAACAAAAGAGGCAAGACCCCGAAGCCTCACCTTCGCTCCTTCAACGCAAATAACCCTAGTTTCTGTAGGTTTGCTGCATTTGTTGACTTGAAGAAGAAAGAAGTGGGGGGTTAAATATGGAATTTCATTGGCTATTATTACTGAAAGTTGCGGAGTGGATAGCTGTAACGGTGGGTTTGACAGAAGATGCCCCCGACTCCCCGAGTCACTTACTGGAAATTTTAAGGGACAGTAGAATATATTTTAAAAAATTGATGGAACATGTTAATTCTTTTAACCATTAATTAACCACATCATTTCTAGATGACTATTCACACAAATTTTCTTCAGATTACTGACAATTAGATATTCTTCTTCCATAACAACTTCACCACAAGTAGAAGTTTCATCTTTCGTCTTACTTGTTAAACATGGAGAGAACATTAATCTTTAAACGATCGAGCATTTGGAGAGTTTAATATTTTCGTTTACCAAGAGAATGGCCAGCCCATGTTAATCTTCATTCGTGGCAGTCAGTTTACAATTAACTGCAATAGTACAGAGTAAAATATACTCCGTATATTTTTGCTATGGCATAAGTGGCTTCCTGAAACACAATGTTACTCATTCATGCAGGTTTTGGAACCACAATGTATTGGTCCATTTTCACTCATCATACTGTGCTTGATGAACAACAATAAGCCTGTGGGCAAAACGGTCTAAGCCTTCCCCGTCCCATCTTTCTAATGCAAATGTGTCTCAAAAAAACATCGAAAATTTGCTTTCATGTTCGTTCATTTACAACATAAAGTAGTAGTAGATCTTCATCAGTTCCAGTAAAAAAAATGCGTGCATATTCATTTACAACATTGAGAAGACGCTATCCCCCCCCCCCCCCCCCCCCCCGGCACAAAAGAAAACAAGTTAGGAAAGCAGCAGCACTTGCCCTCCTGAAAGAATAGTTTTTTTTTTGAAATATATATTTTAAAAAAATCAAATTGGCTTTGTCAGTGCCCTGTATAAAGCTCGGTGACGTTCATCCTCCCCTCTCCACTGCACATTTAGATCAATGACAGAGTGTTTCTCCATATGTAACCCAACCCACAAAACTGTCTGAAAATTCCTCTAGAACTTTATGAGTGTGGGCATCCTTGTAATCAACTCCAACTTCGTCACCATAACACATCTTTCCCTACAAACAACACATAAAGTACATGTAATCAAAAGCCTGATTTTGCTGGCACTAACAGTTTCCGTGCGCGCGTAGTAACCAACTAACCACAGAGTTACATCCAGGCAGTGTTTGTTACAGAGGAGACATTTTTTCACGGAAATCATTTTACTGTTTTCCTGTGAGGAGGAAAATCTTCTCTTGTGTTATGGCTTGAGATTGTTGAGAAATCAGTTTTCCATCTCCTTGGAAATATGTGTTTTGCAGTACTATTTTCAGTATTTTGTAGCCTTGTAATGTCAACGTCTGGCGACTAGAGAATGGCTTGCCCAACCAGTATTTTCTAGTTCGCCAGACACTAGAAAATGAAATTGAAAATAACTTTTTTTGGCAAAATCTTTTCCATAGAAATTTAGTAAACCACCCTTTAGTCTTATATCTTGGAGCTACAAAAAGGAAACTATTTGCAATTACTAGCCAATAAATTCACATCAATATAAGAGTAGTTTAGCCCCTTTGTGCGGGTGGACATGGGGAGTGGGGTGTAAAAAGTAGTTAGAATATAAATTTATGACACAATTAACTAGTCAGACTATGAATTTCACGAAGGTGCAAGAGTAACTGTAGTACTGTGCAAATGGAATGAGACAAACTGAGATATAGCAGAATAGATTACAGACCTTCGTACTATGTTCACCTTCACTGGGCATGTCTCCGACAATAACATTGGCAACATTATCTGATGATGCACCAGCAATAGGAGAGGCTGTGTACATTGATCTGCAACCAAGCAAAAATCATTGAGCTCCTAAGGCCCTACATTTCTACTTATCAGCCTTCTCAGCCAAACACCAACTTAGCTGAATACGGGTTCATAAGGTTGATAATAAAAAAAAGTAGAGCAGAGAGTACTTATGATGAAAATAATGAAATAATTAAAATGAATGGAAATAAAAACATTACTGTACAAGTCCAATCAGAATGACTACAAAACAACTTCATGCAATTAACAGTTTTGAAAACGGTGCAGGAAAAGTTGAAGAAAGTCTACCCATTAGCTATTGATATTAATAATTCTTCAGTATCAACCATTATCCCATTCAACACGGGTGCATAACTCATCTTTTGGAGGTGCCTGATGGAGATGAGGTTAATTTAAAGGTCTGCTCTTAGTCCTATTATGTTCCGATGTGGCATATTCAGGGGGGGGTACCCTGGTGCATGTTATTTACGGACAATAGTATTCTGATTGACAAGATGCATGAGGGACTCAATGATAGGTTGGAAATGTGGCACAAGTCCTTGGAATCCCAAAGCTTCAAATTGAATGTTGCTTCGGTTGTCGGACAACTAAGTCTGGGCGGTATGGGAAAGAAGGATTTACTCGCATCCAGTACCTTAAAAGGGACAAATTTTGGAATCTTGGATCTATCATTCAAAACAATGAGGATGTTGTCCATCACATTGGATTCGGGTGGGAAACATAAAAGCTAGAGTCAAGTGTCCTTTGTAAAAAGAAGATATTGATCAACGTGAAATAAAAGTTTTAAGTGGTGAGACCAGCTATGTTATATGGAGTAAAGTGCTAGGCGGTGAAAACTCGCGTACGACAACATCTAAGGGGTAGAGATGGGGATGATGAGGAGGATTGATGGTCATACGAGGATTGATAAAACCCACAATGAAATTATTCTAAGAAGTATGGGAGTGGTCCCTATTGAAAATAAGCTGCATGAAGTGAGATGCCAGAGGCTTATATTAATTGTGCTAATCCTTTCCTTGCTTATATTTATTGTGTTAATCCCTTTGTAAGAATGACCAAGTAAATATTTTGCAGCATCAAATCCTTAGCTTTTTCAGTATAAGAGCAAAGTTTTGACTAAAGGGTAAACAAAGAACATAACTTTTGAAACATCAGACAACCATACTGAATGTGATTCCTTTACCAAATGGGTAAGTCTATTCTGAATTGCAATCTCTGAAGCAAATTGTAGTGAACAATGAAAACAGAGAAAATCCTAAGTAATACAAGGGATAAATAGATATGAGGTTGTTTAAAACAGACAGTACTAGAAAGAGAACATTCATAGCAGGCACAATTATTATTATTACGCTATGAATTATGAAACAAGTTCTTGTATTTCTCAAGCTTACAAAACCTGCATATGAATTATGAAAGACCGGTGGTAAGCAAACTGGAGAGTGGTGGGTTGCCTCTCTGGCAGATTGAAAACGTAAAAATAAATCCAACTAAGCTGCCTAGTCCGAGTTTCTGATTTTTGGAAGAGCACAGAATGTAACTCAGCAGTTGCAAAATTATTACCTTTCTAATAGTTCTTCATCATAAGAATTCCCAGATGAAGAAAGCCAGTCTAAGTCTACAAAGTTTGAGCAGTCAGATGCATCCCCACTTTCGTGTTCTATGAGTTTATCTCCCTGCAGCTCTACAAAAACCTCCCTTCCAGGCATGGAGGGAGTACACCTGGACAAGATATTTGAATGTGAAAGCAACCCAATCTACTTGGCTGACAATCTTCATCTTTCGAATAAAGAATTCAGTAAGTTTAATGATCATATGTTATTTATATTTAAGAAACAATGACAACAACTAAGTATAATTCGAACTCTGTTGGGGTCCGGATCTACGCAGTTCCTTGAGGCATTGCTGCATTTACTACCCAAAAACTTCATAGAAAGTAAGATGCGGAGGAAGTGAAAAAAATATCATTATCAAAGGTCTAACAAAGTGAAACAAATTCGCCATAACGTGAAAGAAGTGATAACTAGATGGGTTAGGAATTTTGAATTGAGATGAGGCAAGAAATAGCAAACATGAAACTACCCGCGAGTATAGTTGAAATAAAGAGAATTAATAAGAGGGCTAACCACAAAAGATATTTTGATCACATAATAGCCACCAGCAGGAGCATTCAAACTGCCCCAAGAACACATTATGAAGTATAGTTATTGATTTATTAACTAACCAATGACAATACAATTGAAGGTAATGAGAGAGAATAAAGGGGTCAGCACAATTATCCCATATCCACATGATTTTTTAGTCATTTAATATTATTTACATATTAATTGAAGCGTAAATGCCTCAGATGATAGGCTGTGGTTTATAGGCTTTTCTTAACCTCACATTCGGTTAAATGGGGCACAAGATTAATTCATGTGGGCCAGATCTGTACACCCTCCCTAGAAAGCATAGTACCTCCATCTTACATGTCAAATTTTGAATGTCTAAATTTGACAAAAATGTGGATGACAAAAATGTGGAGGATAATATCATCACACGAGACGTCTACCAATATTTTACACCCTTTGACCCAAAACAGGACTCGTGTTAATTTAAAAAAAATCTATTAAAAAAGAATTATGTTTCAACAAATGAAACCAGCGTTGCACAGGAATTTGGGCAATTTCGCAAAACGATATGCCGAACAAGATAAAACTAAGTTAAACCAACAAAAATAACTAGAAAATATATAGAAATACAATAGATGATTTGTAAGAGCTGCCTTGCACCTTACCAAAATATTAAGAGCTTGTTCTCTTCAACTTTCCTTATTACTTAGACCAACCACATCTTATCAAACCGTAATAAAATCAGATTAGATCCAATTAGATCTAATAAAGAGAACAGGCTCTAAATTGTAATTGGTGAAACAAAATTTTCCTTTGGGACGGAGGAAGTACAGAACAACTATGCATGCATTTTCAGGTGTTTTATAACTAAGATACACTTCAAGTTGGCACATAATGCAAGGTATCTGAAACTAAACAGAAGTGCATACAGAGTTATATAAAAATGTATCTGGAACTTAAAACACAAAGCGAAGAAGACTTAAAGTAATACACCACAGATCTTGAAGGGAAAATCTATATATTTTTCATTTCAAGGGTAAAAGAGTTAGGTTAATTACAATAATTTTATTCTGGCACACAAAAATCCAACTGATATTTAGATATTATGATGCATTCAGCAACAAACCAAAAATCAACAATAAGGGTGTAGTTGAGTTGGCTAAAATAGCAGCGTTCAGTTTTGGAGTTTTAGCTATGGTGTTTTGATAAATGTATTCTTTAGCGGAACACTAGGCATACACGCTAGATTAGGAAATTTCATTCACCCTAGAATTTATTTCCTTGTTTTGAGGGTTTGTAATGTATCTCTCTATTAAAGATGAGGTTTACGCTGAATAAAATAAAACCAGAAATTGTCATAATTATGTAGTAAGGGGTTAGAAGAGAACTCAACAACATCTATTTATTCCAGGTTTCCTTTTAATTTCTTCTCATGTTTACACAAGTTTCATCATCTCCTTTGAGTGCAGTACACACCTTCCCTCATGGAAAGCTCCTGCCTTATTCTTTCAACCCATTGAGATGATCCCTGTCCTGAGTATTAGCACACTAGTATTTGAGAAATCTTGCATCTAATGTTAAACCACAGAAGCGCAATATGGAGCCTAGGGTGTATAGAGGGTGTTTGGGAGTGTTAGCTTTTTATGAAATGATTTTTTGACTACATAATCCAACAGAACCTCAGAGCTGCTTCTCAGCTTCTGCACCTCAATCTATACCAGAAGTTAAGAATTGGTCACCACAAGTGTTGTCAAACATTACCAAAGTGCTTATATCCAATGTAGAAGCGTTGTTTCAGACTTTCAGACACCAAAAAGCACTCACAAACACCCCGATAATCTCTTAGTGATACAATTGCAACTAAGAATTCCCAAACTATTCTACTCTAAAAACTCCAAGGACTAAACAATACTTCAAGACAGTTCAAGTGCCATGATCACAAGATCAGAATGCTTTCTAACAGCTAGAGGAGTAGAGGACTGATGTTGAATACATATCTTGTCCATTTAAGAGTTCTTTTAGCTCACAACAGAAAGATTTATTGCAATACCACAGCCAATCATGCAAAATGAATTACCTAGAAGCCGTTAAACCAATTTGGCAAGTAGAGATTTCTGGGGTTGATGGAAGAACTTTGCTTCCTTGTGATTGATCAGAAAAATCGATGTTAGAAAAATCTCTTCTGAAGGACCTGGTGGGTGTGGGTGATTGAATTTCATGGAGAATATTCCCATCTGAGAATGATCTTTTGAAGACAGACCTGCATAAGAAATGCAGGAACTCAGATATCTAATTATACATAATGCAAGCGAGAAAATTCACATCAAGATCAAGAAATATATTAAACAGTGTTGAATTATTAGGTGGATCCATGGATTCTACAATGAGATTCATGAGCTACTCATGAGTGTTCAGTTAATATAGTGTATCCTGTTATGTCTAAAAGGGGCACAGAAAGAACTATAATCTCGACTTTTACCATCTCAATTTATCAAAATTTGATCATAATACTCCGTATGATTTTCAAATGCAATATTCATAGAATATAGAACCATCTCCACCTATATACCTTCCATTTTCATCAATATTTGGAACCACATTCCTGCCCACAGTGTAATGCTGGTCAGAATCCAACTCCCAAATGTCAGGTTTTCCTTTTTGAGGCTGAAAATGCCCCAAGAATCTGCTCAAAAATATCGATCGCATTGATTAGTTAATTCCAAACAAAGCATAACAAATTAACCCGTGTAATGTCAAACAAGCTTAGAGCCCCTTGAGTATTTGATAACATATACTTGGTCCGTCCCTGAGTGTTTGTCCACTTTTGACTTTTGGAACTGTTCATCTAAGCACTTTGACTCATCAAATTCTCTCAATGTGTAAGCCTAAAAATAGTCATGTGTGATCTTGTTTGATTCGTCTTAACATATAGATTATTAATATATAATTTTTATAAATTTTTAATATACAAATTAGAAGATAAAATGGATTAAAGAAGTGCATTGGATGGTGTGCAAAAATGAAAGTGGACAAACACTCAGGGACGGAGGGAGTATATGATGCTCTAAACGTCTTTCTAGGTTTCTTAGCCCCTTAAGCCCAATGAACAAAGAGATGGAGTACTAGATAGCAATAAGGGACTAACATATTAATAGCATTTTGTTTTTCTGCATCCATATATGCATTGTTGTAGTATCTCTGAAGAGTTCTCAAAAACTCCTGTGATTGAGTTGCTGCTTTCCACTGACCCCTTCTCTCAGAGAAAATCTAGAGAATAACATATATACAAGGCATCAATAGCAGGTTGGGAAGTGGGAACTGATGAATAAACTAGGCACACCACACGATCACTACAGATAAAATATAAAATATACCAGCACTCATACCCTTGATGTAAACTTGACAAAATTGACTACTAGCTGAAAATACCAGGTTTAACATAAAAATTGACAACTAGCTAACGAAGTGAAATTTGACATTTGAATTGACTAATGGCTAATAAAGTGGAGTTACCTTGTTATGAGCAGCAGAGCCACCATACTGATGGGCAAGTGTATCACCCATTCTCTCATAGAACCCCATTAAATCCTCAGCTAAAGGATCATCAAGGTCAATATTTGTTGCGCTTGTAACTCCTAGAGCACAAAGCTGATGACCCAAAGCAGCCAAACCATACGCATATTGTGCCACATTAGTTCTGTCCAAACAATCTATGCAATTTGTCCTCAGAACCCCCTTCTGTAATAATGGAGCCTTTATGGAAGGAACACCATCCGATTTCCCTTCAACATTATCAAAGCTGCTGTTCTCGTCACCACCATGTTCCTCGTTATCAGGATTACAATGTCCCAATTGGGCGATAGAGCTTGCATCAGCACTCCTGTGCCATACATAATTGCTAGCTATTCAGACCAGTTTGATTTAGCATGAAAGTAAATTTTGAAAAAAAAAATTAAACAACAAAAACTAACAATGAAGAAGAAATCTATGTCCATTTTTATGTGCATATATTTTCCTGGAATCCTAAATGAGCAACTTACACAAGTTGAGGCCACCTTGGAGATGCTTCAGATAATAAGGGTGGTGTTGCTTGGCAGTAGAAAAACCCAGTTAAAGTCAATGCATATGCAGCCACTTTTCCCAGGAAAAACAAGACATTTGTGTCTTTACTGGAGAACAGAAAAAAATGGAACTTATATGAAACAGGATACTTAACAATTGAAAAGCATAAAAGATGCAAAACCAAATACCTCCGTGAGTGCTTGTGCAAGTCCCAGTGAAGAAACTTAAGACGATGTTCTTCTGATAAATCCTTGTTGATAGATTCTATTGCATTAGCAAACTCAGTACGAAGAATGGATTCCCTGGGTTTTTTTTCATTGGTCTGGCAAAAGCAAGACATTTAACTAGCTTAAACAACCTTGCAGTGTGTTAGGGCAATGAGGTGTGCAGTTTTCACATATAAGACAGAAGGATAAAAGCCCTTAGGTTTTTTCAATGGTATCATTCCCATAACAAAAATCTTGTCAAACTCAAAATGTATAAAGAAAGATTTGAAAATTAGTAGTCCATAAAATTCTAAGGATACTGTTCAAATCTCCTCACCTTTATTAAATTCAAAATAATTATGGGGTTCCCATATCTCTTGGCAAGGTTCTCGAAGTGCAGTCTGGTTGCTTTGTAAGTTTGATCTCTCTTTGACACTGAATGAAATCAATATTATTTATATAAAAAAACAAATTTAGAAGGCTTAGAAATGTAGACAATCTAGGTATGAATGTTATGAGATATCATACATGCTATATCAGGCTTAAGATTTAGGCGTGACGTTTCCTGTGACCAAAAGAGTGGAATTGACCCACGGTTTTGGACAACTGAGCTAATCTGCATTGGAAACCCTTCTGTGGCATCCTCAAATACAATTTGTTCTGTCTCAACATCATTGGCTACTCTGCCCTTTTCATTCACACCCCGTTTCAAATATCTATTCAAAGTCATGAGTTAAACATCAGCCATCATGTACAATAGTTCCAAACAAAACTATTGATTTAATTTGTTGTTTTAGTAAGATAATATCATCAAGCAGTAGTGACAGTTAATTACTATATGTTTGTTGAACATAGATCAATAACATCTGTGCCTGAAAGTCAAGTGATAAGATATTATGTACTCAAGAGCTTTGTTTAATTAAGCTTAAAGACAATGGTTACCCATATTTGATGAGACATGGTTAAATTTGACTCTCAAAAATGTATCATCTAAATGTATACCAAAAATGTTAGAGAGCAACTCCAAACTGCTAGGACATGTATAAAAATGGTGCATGTTACACACACGACAACAATAACAAAACCCAAAATAATCTGGTAAATTGTATGTAGCAAGACTGCTAAAAATAGAGAGGTTATTTCAGACTTTCAGTTAGCCCCTTGATACATCGCTGTAGTTAATACCCAAAACTTCATAGAGAGTAAGAATCAAAAGGAGTTTAATGTGCCATTTTGCTTTAGAATGATTTAGACGATTATTTACCCGAAGGTAAAAGTTTTTCAATAATGACTCTTTTAGTTCCGCTGGCAACATATATCAATACCCCCCCACCCCCTCAATCTTGGAACTCTGATATTATTTATGCCCACCTCATTATAGATATAACCAACCATAGTACAATTGAAGAAATAACTCAACTAGTTATTTTCCTGTTCGCACATGTGATGTACAAATAAATCCTAACTGAATCTTCACACGAACAAACCATCAAACCACTTCAATATGCTTTGTCAACTCCTGAAAAAATAGATTATTAGCCACATGAATAGCTGCTTGATTCTCACACCAAAATTCCAATGGAAAATGAGTCTCAATCCATATTTCCTTGAGCAAGTTACAATTCCATTTCAGTTCACGGCTTGTTTGAGCCATAGCTCTGTGTGTAACCACATCTTGGCTTCCCTGTATACTATTCAAGTCAACTAGAATAAAATGTTTCTGATTCTTTGGGTAGATAAAAAAGGTATAAATTGCAGGGAATTCCTAAATCCACTAAAGCCGAAGAAGCTCTGCACTCTATAATGGTTGTCCGCAATAATAAGGTCCCAACCAGCAGTGAAATCATGGATTTGGAGGAAATTTGTATGGAGTTTGCAGCTGTTTTTTGTGAGCTACAACACTGCCACCATTCCGGGAGCACTACCATTTGATATTTTGATTCCTCTTATTCATGGGTCGATTCCACCTAATTTGAGACCTTACAGGTGTCCATATTTTCATAAAAATGAGATCGAAAATCAGGTTGCAGAGTTACTCCAAAAGGGCTCTATTCGTCATAGTTCAAGTCTGTTTGCCAGTCTGGTGCTCTTAGTAATAAAAAAGGATGAATTATGGTGTATCTGTGTTGACTGCAGGCACTCAACAAACTCACAATTGCAGATAAGTATCCTATTCCCAATACCCATGGATTGTTGGATGAGTTAAATGGCGCCGCTTATTTTCCAGAAATCCATCTTCGATCTGGCTATCACCGAAATAGAGTTTAGAGGTCGATATTCCCAAAACGGCATTTAGAACTCATAATGGCCACTACGAATATGTCATCATGTTGTTCGGTCTCACAAATGCTCCAGCAACTTTCCAAAGGGAGCAATGAATGATCATTTTAAACATCACTTAAGAAAGTTTGTGTCGGTCTTCTTCGGTGATATCGTAATCTATAGAAAAGATGTAGATCCACACAAGGAGCACCTTCACACTATTTTATTAACACTGCAGCAACACTCTTGTCATTTCAATGCAAAGAAGTGTGAGCTGTGACGATCTGGAGTCTCCTTTTTGGGACATAAAATGTCTTCTCAGGGTGTAGAGACACATTGTGAGAGGATTGCCACAGTGAAAGACTGACTGGTACCTATCAATGTTACTGAACTACAAGGATTTCTGGATACTGGATTACTAGCCGGTTAGTGCAAAATTGTCTTTAATTAATGCACCCGTGCTTAAACTTTTGGATTTTTCTGTTGAATTCGTGCTTGAATGTGATGCCTCTATGGAAGGATTATGAGCTATTTTGTTGCAAAATGGTCATCCCATTGCTTTCTTATAGCAAAGGTTTCTCTTTTTCAAAGAGGTAAAGATCTACATATGACCAAGAGTTATTAGCTGTGGTCTTAGCCATACAACATTGGCATCATTATATGCTGCAACGTCGCTTCACAGTTAAAACGGACCATCACAGCCTCAAGTCCCTCCTAGAGCAGAAAACTCTCGGTAACAGCCAGCAGTACCTTATTCCGAAACTTCTCCCATTCGATTTCAGAAATTATTTACAAAGCTCGAAAAGAGAACGTAGGGGAAGACGCTTTGTCCCGGAGGCCTAACATGCAGATCTCTCACACCTGGTAATACTGGTACCACTTGACTATCTAAATATTGAGGAGACATTGCACCAGGAATCATTCACGACACCCATCATTGAGGCTTTGAAACGTGACACCAAGGCAGAAACTATACTACAACAGTAGGTTAGTCATTCCGAGAAGCTCAGCCATCCGTGCAACACTATTTAAGGAAGCACACATGACACCACCAGGGGGGCATTGTGGGTTCCTTAAGACTTAAAAATTGTCTAATACAGTTTTTTGGTCCCAAATGTAAGCTGATGTTAAAACTTTCATTCAACAATGTTTTGTTTGCCAAAAATGCAAATATGACACGCTTTCTCCTGCCGGGCTGTTACAACCTTTACCCATACCTCAGCAAATTTGGGAAGACATCTTGACTGATTTTGTGGTGGGATTACCAAAATCAGGACACTATGATTCTATCTTTGTGGTTTTCGATCGACTCAGCAACTACTGTCATTTAATTGGGATAGCTCATCCCAGCACTACAAAAAGTGTGGCAGACAGGTTCTGTGAAGAAATTGTAAAATTGCATGGCTTGCCAATATCAATTGTTTCAAATCGTGATCCTTCATTTTTAAGTGCATTTTGACAGGAACTATTCAAATTGAGCCAGACTCGTTTGCGGATGAGCACATCTTATCACCCACAAATAGATGGTCACACAAAGGTGGTCAACCATTGTCTCAAAGCTTACTTAAGGTGTTTTTCCTATGAAGAACCCAAGCTATGGAGTAAGTACTTATGTTGGGCTGAATATTCTTTCAACACTAGTAATCATGTTTCCACCAGCAAAACATCTTTTAAGGCAGTTTATGGGCGAGATCCGCCACCACTTCATCCATTTGTCCTCGGTGAAACTTGAGTTGAAAAAGTTGGCACAACAATTACTCATGAGGGATGCGATTCTCAAACTACTTCATGATAACTTACTTAAAAGCACAGAACCGCATGAAAGCATATGCTGACCAATATCGTTAGTAGTTACACTTCAATGTTGGTGAGTCATGTTTTCTAAGAATTCAACCCTTTAGGTAGTATTCCTTAACCAATCAGAAGTATATGAAACTTTCTCCATGTCTTTGGAACTTACAAAATCTTGCAAAAGATCGGAGAGGTTGCATATGAGTTTAAATTACCTCCATCCCCTAGAATTCATCCTGTCTCTCATGTGTTACTACGACCAGCTCATGGGCAGTCACCCACCACTCCACCAGCAAAACTACCCATTTCACCTGACATGGAGCTGCAGTTAGAGCCTAAAAATGTTCTGGACAAGCGCTGGAATGCTGACACAGTAGATGTGTTAATATAATGGAAAGGCAACCACCAGAAGAAGCTAGTTTGAAAGAGTACGCTTTGGTGGCATCACAATTTCCAGATTTCCAACTTGTGGACAAGTCTGCTCTCCACGTAGGGAGTAATGATATGACTCTGAATAAATAAGACTAAACCATTGCTCACTTATCAGAAGCACAAGAATAAGCATTTAAGTTAGTCATGTTTATTTATTTAATTATGACTTAGTTATATTTATTTATTTACTTATTTAAATCTGAGTCTATCCCTTTTTTATTAGCAATTGAGTCACTCAAATTTGTTAGAGTCAGTTGAAATAATTGTGGGATAATGGGATCCCCCTATAAACCCCACTAAGTGAGTCAGTTTCTCTTTTCAGTTATTTCCTTTTGTATTGCTGCAGTACTTATACCCTTAGCCAGATAATGCTAAAGGGTGTGTGTACGCAGACCTTACCTCTACTCGAAAGTAGTGAGGCTGTTTCCAAAGAGACCCCGGCTTAGCGTCGATAGTGGCATTGATCGACTAACTGCTCTTCATAATTTAAAGAAGCGAAGACAGTTTAGAGATCTTCTTTTGCTTTATTCCATCACCCCAAAGCCAGAGGATAGTGAATTTGGGCACCACCAGAGATGATGGAGTAAAAGGGGGAGAAACATTAAAATTTATTTTTCCATAGGTTCTCTTGGGCTTGTTATTCTTAGTCTCTATTAGTTTAGATTCTTGATTTAAAGTGATTTAGAAGATTTGTTCTTGTTTTTTTTGTTTCCAGCTTTTGGCATCTACCATTTTGCAGCTTAGTCTTATTCAGAGTCATATCAGGCAACTTCTTTCTCTGTTACCCAAAAGAGATGAATGGAATCTTAGATCAAACCATAAAGCCTATCTCTAATACCGTGTCACAATTAAGACTATAATTTCAATTTTTTTTATTGAATCATTAAATTACCATTCGTACACTTCCACCATGTATACACGAAAAAAAGGACATAGATGGACTTGGCCCTTAGCCTAAACAAAACCTAGAATGTTACATAGCAATGTACATTATCAATATTCATATAATTTCTAACCTCATGCCAGCATAATGACGTGACCGCCGTGCAATAAGTGCCAGTTTGAAGTATCGCCCATCTATTGAAATGGTAGACTGGAGACAATGCATAAATATATTTGTAAGTTTGTGAAGGAAATTTAAGACATTATCCAGTGCAGAGTTATTTGTCACTCTCACTCTAATAACAAGGGATGGAACAGAAGTGAAGACTATCAACTCACGTTATTAGTGCCTAACATTTTAAGTGATATCATAACAGCAAAACTTGTTCTTTTAGTAACTACACAAGGTTACATTTTAAAAAGAACAACGCTCTAACAGAATTTCTAGCCATCCTAGAGATTCTTAACAATTCCTAGATGCTAGTGAAATAAAAGATTGATCTTGAACAAGGCAATGCGGCTCATATACCTGCATGAAAAATCCATAGACCAATGCCACTGTCCAGAAAGTATTATGGATGATATTTCGTATTCCACGGGTCAAATATTCATTCCATACAAACATGGTATCATAAGGGACTTGCCCTATCTCATTGCCACACATGTTCTTCTGTAGACTCCTCATTATATGGTATGAATAGCTGAAGAAGAAGTCCTTTGTAAGATCAACCATACGCATGAGTTTTTTATATCTGCACAATATGTCAATATCCAAATAAGGAAATGAGAATGAATCACTACCGATTACTTAATTCTGTTCATCCACTGCAAGCAAATAATTTGTACGAATAAAATATGCAAAGAGATTATAAATAAAATAACAAACACTTCAATTAGACTATAACAAGGGACGACAATATAACAACACAAGGAAAGCACAACCTGCGTTCACTTTTATAATTAGCCATCTTTGACTGAACAGAAGAACTTGGAAGTGTGATTATCTCACTCTTTGAAATTGCATATATGGTATGACCACAGATGTCACCAATCTGCCTCCTCTTTGTAATAAGCAACATGTAGTAAGGCCCCAGAAACTTTACAAAACCTGAATATGTGAGAGCAAACAACAATTGACATCAGATGGAAGAGTCCTGCAGGGAAGAAACAAGGATCGCATAATCTTCATACCAATGATTCCATAACATGTGGTGACAAGCTTCAATCCTCCCGTTGATCTGTTTCCTTCATGTATTCTCCTCAACAAATCGGAGCACTCAATTGCTGTGTAAGTGGTTGAATCTTCACGGATGATAAGTTCAGAAGGCTCCATCCTGTCGATTTTCAAAACTCTCCAGTATGTTCTGCTCTTATTCCTCCCTATCAGGTAAAATTTCTGCAGGGAAGATTATTTTAAATGAAGCACACCCTGTGTGAAAAAACATGTAAAAGAATACGATTTTTCAAGCCGGAGCAGATATTGCTAGGGTTTGTGCAGGAAGCAGTGAATACACACACACATACACATACAAAGCATTATAAATATGCTGTTGTGTGCCAATGATAGGATACACGTCTCCTTCATGTCTTAACTGGGTAGTTAAAATGTTCAGGAAAAACCAAGAATAGCAACTTAATTGCATTTCATGGCTAGCTAGGACATCTAGGAGTTTGAAAGCATATTATCATCATTCAAACATTTGAATGGTGTTATTGTCTTGTTACCAGCATTCTGGTAGTTTAATTGTCATGTTACAGTGCTACCAACAATCAGGTGTTCAGAAAACATTCTTAGCTAATTACCAGTGCATTCGCACTATGTTTTTCATTCTGTAATCAGTGTTGCAACATTCAGAAAGGTGGTAATTATAGTTACACTATCAGTACCACAACACATAAACAAGTCAAAATCATGTCACACGTGAAAACATCAAACGAGTCAAAATCATTATGGAGGTTGAAAATTAACAAAAACATTGCAATTTGCAATTCAATTATTAAAAAAAGAAAAGAAAGCAAAGAAAGAATTGGGATGGTCAACTCACAGGTCATTGAAGATAGGAAGATCTCTAACAGATCAGTTTGGTTGAGTTCAATAACAGATTATGTTCCTATAATGATTCACAAAGAATCATGGAAAATGAGGCAAGGAATATATGGGACTTGCCAAACTATGGAGTATCAAAAAACTCTAGATGAGCTAAGCCAAACGATGGGATTAACAGCTAAAGAAGATGTATAAATCTCATAACAGCTTTACAACTCCATGTCATCCATGAAAAACACTCTATTTTTTGCCTATTGCACCCAAAGAGAACAAAGATTAACAATCGTTACCGAGCTGGTTTCATATAGTCGAAATTTATGCATAATAACCCCCTCGGGAGGTGATGACTGCTGCAGCTGCGCATCCAGAAGATGGGTTTGCTCCTTCCCTGATGCAGCCATTGGCAGTTGACCCGATCACTCGAACTAGGTCAATGTATCCCGAGCAGGCGGCCTTGCTCGGGAATCAATTTATTCAGGCATTCAAAGCTTCAAAATGTCCAATCCACCTACCAACCAGTACATCCAAGGAAAGGCACACGCATCCTCTCCGTTGCTTCACATATACGGAGTGGCACTTTTTCCGTCATCTCAAATCAAACCGCCATTGAATCACTTTGAACCCTAATTCCTCCACCATCGAGTATATAGAAACGAATTGAAAATCCAGAAACACCCTTCTTATCTCCGATAAATCAAATATGGAACGACAAACCTGAAGATTGGATGCTTGTAAGGAATATATGTATATTGATTCGATCAGATTAGATGCCAAAGATCACAAATGGAGGCAAGATGTGAACAGGAAGTGAATGGAAGGATCCAAATAGAACAAAAAAACTAAAACGAGGCAAGTTTTAAAAGGGGAGAAGAAAACAAAAAGAGCCGATATATTCAGAGCGACAGAGCTAGAACTCTAATTTTCTTGACCATCATTCTCATCATTATTTACTCCCTATCATTTATATAGCCGAAATAAATAATGAGTTGTAATTAATAGGAGTCACATTACTCAAAACCATTAATTGGGACTAGTTTTTGAAAGCGTGCATGTGACTACTTCCAAGTTCCATCAACCCCTTTAAAGATTTGTATTCGGGTCGGGATAACGTTAGAGATTAGTGTTAGCATTTTTAAAAAATTATCTACGGACATCATTTAGTGTTAGCGTTTTTAAATTAATCTGGACCGTTAAAATTTTATCCAAAACACTAACGCTAATCTCTAACGTTATTCCCAAACAGACCCAAATCGTCTGAGTTGTAAAAATTAAATTAATTATTAGTAGGAAGATAAAAATTTTTGTGTTTTTATTGTTCACATTTGTTTTATGGATCTTAGTATATAAATATGATGAATGAATTGGAGTTTTTGAAAAAAATAAAAAAACTCCATATCGGTGTGAAAGATCTATATTTCCCATGTGGGTCTTGGAATTATGAAAGTACTACTCCAAAAAAATTGGGAAGAGTTGAAAAGTTAGAAGTAAAAAATATTGAAAGAAGTTAGAAAAAATTTAAAACTCGAAATAATTGGAAAAACTAAAAAAAGTTGGAAAAAATTGGTTGAAAAAAAGTGTTGAAAATATCAATTTTATTTTATACATTTCATACTTTATTTAAAAATTAATAAACTAATTTTTCAATTTTTTATCTCTTCTTAGTGTATTTTATGCTATTATATTTTACCTCAAATTGTATTCATAATTTTGTGTGGCTCACACTCTTATTTATATTTTAAAATCAATATTAACCATATAAATTTTCATTTTTCAATTGTATGTCATTAATTCATGAATAAAAATTTATTAATTTTAGTTGAAAGACAAACGAATCAATTCATTCCAGCAAAAACTTTTCAGTATCTCATTTTCATATGTCTCAAGAATATTTAAGTAATTTTTTTACTTTTTAAATTTTTTGTAATAGTCAAATGGGAATTTTTATGTAACGGAGGTAGTATTTAATATACGTCTGACATATGTAGATTTAAAAATTAAATAAAATTAATCTCACACAATTATATCTTTGCATATTATATTGATGTATGAGCATTTTTACCTATGCTTAGAATGTGCACATTATGAAAAATAATGTATCAACATTAAAGACTTATGTAATGCTTAATAAAAGAAAATAGAGTGTACAATTACTTTTGTCAAAATTTTCAAACATGATTTAGGATGCATTTCGTTTGTCGGATCTCATCTAATGTTGAAGGTTAGGAGTTAACAATCAAATGAAAGAAACCTAAATTTTGATGTGATTTTTAATATGTAAATTTTATTTTTCAAATTTACCTCATTTCTCAAATAAATAGTATCAAAAATAATTTTTGTCATACATCGTAAACTGAAAAAGACAATTTAAATTAGGATAGACGAAGTAGTTATTTATTAATATTTTAATATTAATCATGTTAAGGGTTTAAGAAAACCCTTTAAATAGGAGTAAAACATTTGTCATATCCCCAAAGTAGGAGTTCAAACTTAAACTCGTCTAAATATGAGTAATTGATTCAATAATAAAGAAAACCTCATAAATAGTAATGAATCTCTAATTAATCTCATCTCTCTCTACTCCCTCTCCTCACGGCCACCCCGCCATGCCTCTCTCTTTCCTCTCTCATTTTTGGGCACCACCCCCACCATTTTGAAGCGTTGCCTCCGTCAAATTCACCCAAGTGCAGTACATCACCATCGCCCCACTCTTTGCAGTGCCGCCGCACCAGCTTCCCCCTTTGCAGATATGTCACGAAGCATCCCATGTAGATCCGCCGCAGAGTGCCGCCTCTTTCTCTCTTGTAGAAATTAATAAGAGGAAAAATATTTTGTATATTGAATTGGCTTGTAAATACAAAGGTCTAACCCTCTTTATATAAGAAGAGAGTAAAGCATATAAGTAAACTTTTATTCCTACCATATTTTAATTCCTACTATAACAAGAACTAACCAAACTAGAAAAGATACTAAACCGAATCCCAAAGGGATTCAGTTTCCTTCTTTGATCTGGCTTCCTTCTTCTGTCGCCAACACCCCCTCTCAAGCTGGAGCATGAGAGTTCAACATGCCCAGCTTGGACATCAAAAGATTGAACAAAGCAACAGAGCTTGAGGAAGCCGTTGCCATCGTTGTCCAAGTGTCATCTAGACACTTCAATTTTTTTTCTTCAAAGGAGACGCCAAGCTTTTCGAATCCGCCGAATAATCAGTCGAGTAAAGGAATGTCATTCTGTTCGAACCTTCACCGTATTCGAACAAACAGGGGGAACGCCATTCTTTTCGAACACCCTGAACGCCGACTTTTTTTATTGCCTGCTAAGGAAAGAGTTGTCTGTCTTTGTAGAACAACCCTTCTCGGACAACTTCTTCAAGATTGATGGTTGGGCAGGATTCCTCGACAGCAATGTTTTTCATTGAAGGAGTTCATGATATTCTTTAGTGAGGGAGAACAATCAAACAAAATAAAAAATTACAATATCCCCCCGGTAGGCATTGAATTGTGTATGCCCACCGGCAAGGGAAGAAGCGTGTTTGAGGTCTCAAGAATTCAAAACTTGCTCCGATACCATGTAGAAAATTATTTGGGAGGAAATTCCCTGTATATTGAATTGGCTTGTATATTTTCTAACCCTCTTTATATAGGAAGAGATTAAAGCATATAAGTAAACTTTTATTCCTACCATATTTCTATTCCTACTATAACAAAAACTAAGCAAACTAGGAAAGATACTAAACCGAATCCCAAAGGGATTCAATTTCCTTCTTTGATCCGACTTCCTTCTTCTGTCGCCAACATCTCTCCCCTTGCAAATCTATCGCACCGCTTATATCCATCAGAGCTGATGAGATCTCCGACAGTCGCGATGACTATGATTTTGATTTTTAATTAGCTTCCAAATACTCTATAATTGAGATTGCATCGTAGAAGTAAGAAATACTTTCAACTAATTGCATTCATGTTTATTTTTCTCCAAAAAGTTGCATCTTCATTAGGCATTGATTTTGGTTTGATTTTTTCTTTTAATTTTTGTATTTAATTTTTTTTATTTTAATTTTTTTGTTTGATTGTTTTTCTATTAGCGGTGTTTAAATTTTGCTTCCAATTTTAGTAAAATTTGGTGATCGTGATAAGAAACTTGACATCGTATGTAGGAAATCTTGACATTTCACTTTCTTTTTGACATTTTATATTGACGTATTTGGCATAATGCATTAACATGTTTGGCATTGTAGAATGACGTGTTTGTCAGTATGCATTATCATCTTTGACATTGTGGTTTTTTTTGGCATTGTATTGAAAATTTTTTCTCTTGGCAGTGACACCATGACACTATAGTGGTGACAATGGCAGTCCTAATCCCAACATTGGCAGTAAATTATGAAATTGATAGCAGCAAATGGGGGCGATGGAGGCGGCATCCGCAACGAATGGGGATGAGAGCGGCAGATCGTGGTGGCGATAGTGCCAACCGTGGCGGTGTTAGTGGCAGAAACAATGTAGATGGTGACCGCATTTAATAACGATGGCAACATGAGATTGTGGCGATGGAGTGGTCGTGACGACAGTAGCGACGATGACGACAGGGTTGGCGACAATGACATGTGCCGTGTGCGCCAGGGGTTGTAGCTAATTTAGGATTTTTTTTAATTTATAAAATTTATTTAATTTTATATTTGTAATATGAGTATAACTTCTATTTTGTACGTGCTCAATATTTTACGTTTATTTTGCTCCTTAACTCTAAGCCATTAGATTAATTAAGTTAATTACTCCTATTTAGGGGAGTTTATGTTTCAACTCTTATTTTGAGGATATGTCATATGTTTTACTATTACTTTGATCCTTCTCCGTTAGGGTTTTAGTATGCCCCCAGCCCCCCCATGAGCCTTTTGGATAAATTATGGATACATTTACTCTCTATATATTGTAACCTTTTATCATTATTATTTTACTAATCAAATTTAGTATCAAACTTTTCTTCTTTTCAAAAAAGGTTTTCTCCACTTTTGTTCTTTTCTCTAGTGAGCTCGGAAACGCTCAAAGTTTTCAATCTTTGTCTTCCTCTTCTTTTTAGAGCTTGAAGATGCTCGAAGTTCTTGCATCCCGGTACGATTCATATCAGAATTTATATCAATTGGTGCTTTCAATGGTTTGAACACAAAAAAACTAGCTTAGCCACCACGGAAAGTCCATCGCCAATCATTCCGTTCGAGTTGAGCTAGTGCCACCGCAAATGTAAAAATAAAAGAAGTTGAGTTTTGTTTCATGTCGCCGTCTCTAAGCACAAAAACAAAATGGTTTCTGCCAGTGTTAATATTCCAATTAAGGTAACCTCAAATTGGTGCATAAAAAGTATTATATTATCGAGTTGCTTTTCCCACTACTATTTTGTTGGTCACAAGAATTAGACACTGCCACAATAAATCTCGGTCGCTACGCCAACCCATATTTTTCCGCCCAAATTTGCTGAGAATTGTCCACATCGGGCAGTGATCCAAAGGATGGATACTTTTATTGATCAATAGCTCGATCAAATACAGTAAGATTTTTCAGGTTTGAATAGAGGGCCGGTTCGGGAGATTAGAGGCTTTGATTATGAGTACATATGTGTTGGACAAAAGTATTGATTTGTTGGAGAATATTCCACATTGGAAAATTTCTTTCCATGAAAGAGTATGTGTATCTTATGATCACATGGATGAAATTATAAAAAAGTTTCAGCCATTCCATCATATTGCAAGTCAAACAAATTTTGATTTTGACTTAAATGCACTCAACATAGCAATTTCTTGCTCAACACAGAATTTGGTTCGAGGTCCCATAATTAGGTGGAGTCAAATTCCTTTAGAGTTAAAACACTTTCAAAACAAAAATGATGGACATGATAAGGAATCTCATCAGTGCTCTACTTTCTCAACCAAGTTTGTCAACTACTGTAACTCATGGTCAAAACAAACAGCATGGAGTTGATCAAAGGAATCATGCCTTGGAAAAACATGAAGAGTATGAAGTTCTGGGAGGTGTAGATAAGGTAATGGATGAAGAGTATATACACAACAACTCCATTTTGTTTGACTCCATCAAATTGTTTGACATTGTTGTTGTTGTTGTCAAGTCTAAGTATTTGGTTCCAAAGGGGGTGGTTCGACAAAAAATTAGTATTCTCTTGTGTTTCTACTGCTATACTCCAATAGGTGTGCATCTTAAAAAAAGGTTAGCTGGTAGACTTCTTCTGTGGGTCAATATTTAGTCTTCAGTTCATAAGCAGGAGTGGGAGCATGTACCTTGAGGACAATGTTGTTTCATAAGGCGACAAGAATGATACAGATAGTAAATTAATTAAATTATTTAAATATCTATCAATTGGTAGTTACTTCCTCCTTCCAACAATAAACTTCCCATTTTGAACAATGTGCAAAATCCTATCTTTTTAAAAATTATTTAATTTAGAAATTGGTATATCATAAAAAAGTAAAATACATTGTCCAAAACTACATCAAAAGTTCTACAAAACAAGATGTGACAAGAATATTTATTTTATCAAATTATTGATAAAAATATACAAACAAACATAAGTTATCAAGATTTCGTAATAGAATTGAGAAGATTGTTGTTGGACGGAGAAAGTATTTATTATTATTATTTTATTATTAATCATGTTTAGGGTTTTGGTATGAGCTCACAAGCCCATTAGGTTAATTAGGTTACTTACACTCTCTATGTACTTTAATTCTTTATTATTAGTATTATTATTATTATTATTATTATTATTATTATTATTATTATTATTATTATTATTATTCTACGAAGTATGTAATATCAAAAGTTCTCCTTCACTTTTGCTCTTTTTTAGGAGCTCGAAAACACTCAACATTTTTCATCTTTTTTTCTCTTCTTCTCGGAGCATGTAAATACTTGAAATTCTTCCTTTATCTCAATACAATTCATATCAAGATTTGTATTAGTCGACAACACACGCTGCTAGCAAGGACGAGTGGAAAGCGTTGGTGGATGGACGTCAACATGAGGTGGTCGACGGATGGCTGGCTACGATGGGTAGCTATTGACCACTGATGGTAAGTGGTTGTGGATCATGGGTGGCCTGGAGGGTGTGCAAAGTAGTCAACCGCACAGGGTCCCTAAAATTTATGGCCCCGTATTTTTAAATTCGGCATTTATTTTAAAGCATAAGTATTCTACAAAAAGAAAATAGGGCCCAAAATGTAAATTTTTGACCGGGCCAATTTAATTTTATCATTTTTCAGGGCCAGCCCTGTTGTGGATGGTCGGGTCAAGGTGGATTTCCTGCGCTCGTAGCCAATGGTTGAGGGAGATCAAAATTTACAAATTGATCTCTAAAATTTTGGAAATATTGAAACACTCCCATTTTGGATGTTGTGATATCAAATCAGAACTCATATTTTTCCCGCTCATGGTTTAATCAAATTCTCACTTTGATCTTGGCCAATTGCCCCACAATTAAGTCTGTGTGGCTATCGATAGGCATGTACCCATTTCTCAAATTCATAAGATTTATTTTTTGAAAACAATAAAACCAATGTTCACTAATAAAATTGGACCATGCTAGGGTGCCACCACATGGGTGCTACTAGGACTGGACACGGTACCGGTTCGGTACCGTCACCGGAAACGGTACCGCCGGTACCGAGCACCGTGACGACTACCGGGACGGCCTAACGGTTCCGAAAACCGGCACCGGTACCGCCACATCCGGTCTCGGTTCCGGTGCCCCAAAATCGTTACCGGCACCGCCGGTACCGGTGCCGGTTCCAGTACCGGTTATTTTTTTTCTCCTTTTTGCTCTCCAACGGAAACCTGCAAAAAAAAACAAAGTTAGTGGGGGGGGGGGGGGCCAAAACGGCTAATTGGCCATGGGGTCATGGGGAGGGGGGAGGGGAGGGGGGGTTATTTTTTTTTATAAATACTCATTTTTTCTTCTAAATTCTAAAAAAATCACACTCATCAATCATTCAATCCATATCCATCTCTCTTACTCTCTAATCTTTATTCTCTCATTCTCTCAAATTTCAATATCTCAATCTATCATTTTAATTTCTCAATCTTAATATCTTATTATCTCTTTTATACATTTTTTTTAAATATATTATATTTTAATATAAAAAATTTCGATATTATTTGAAATTTTCGAAATTTAATATTTCTTTAATATCAAAAAATATATAATATATATTTTAAATATATTCTCTATTTTTTTTTTTGAAATTTTCGAAATTTTTATATATAAAATTTCGAATTTTTTTTAAAGTTTCGAAATTTAATATATTATTTTTTTATATCAAAATATATATATATTAAAATGTCGAGAGAGTCCGGTAGAAGGTCCGTCGATATGGGCGCCGTGAACCGAAGTTCGAGTAGAGGCAAAGCAAAAGTCACCTCCGACGGTTCGACCTCACGCGTTTCTCGAGGAAGACACTTCGTCTCTTCCTTTCCTACTATCCCCGATCACTTAATCGGGGACGCTATGACGGATGACGAATTTGACCAGATTTATTCTGTAGAGGGGACGCAAATCTCCCCACTCTTGATAGTGTATTCGAAGATATTGATGAAGCAAATCTGGACGGGGACGATGAGCCTACACCGCAGAGCAACGACGTCGACGTGGAGGCAGGTGAGCCCGCGACCTCTTGAGGTCCGGATAAAGGTAAAAAAAATATAAATCAGAGTTATTTGTTTATCATTTTGACAAAGAAACAAAAGATGGCGTAGTTTATGGAACTTGTAAACATTGTGGGACCGTCATAAAAATGGGAGTCTCCGGCGGTTATGGCGGTCCGGAAAAACACCTAAGGTCGAGGCATCCCGTGGAGTTTGCCAAATACGAGGCAAAAAAGAAGGGACGACAAGAAGTGCAAATCCAAATTTCTCGGTTTGCTAACAGAGGTAAGGGCGGCCTTTTTGCTTATAGCGACGAGCAAAATAAGCAAAAAATGGCCGAAATGATTTGTGAAGAAAATTTGTCATACATGTTTTCTGAGAAACTTGGTTTTATTGAATATTGTCAACAGGCATTAAACCCTCAAGCACGAGGTTTTTCAAGAAAAACAATTAAACGAGAAATTATTCATCAGTATAAAAATGGAAAAATAAATTTGGCAAATTTTTTTCTTAATTTTAATTCTCGTGTTGCTATTTGTTATGATATTTGGAGTGAAACTTATCATAATTTGTCTTATATGGGTGTTACTTGTCATTGGATAGATAGTGATTGGATTATGCATAAACGTGTTCTTGCATTTCGTGATTTCAATGAACAGCATACTGCTGAAAATATTTTCCTATTGCTTCAGACTATTCTGCGGGAATACAACTTATGTGACAAAGTGTTTTTATTTGGTTTTGATAATGCTACTAATAATACTGGAGCCATTCCTAGACTTAGAGAAATTTGCCCACCGTCTACGACTATGGGTAGATTTCTACATCAACGGTGTGCCTGTCATGTTTTAAATTTATGTGTTCAACAGGGACTAGAAGCTATGGGCGGAGTTTTGACGAATATTAAAGAAGGAATTAAAATAATTTGGGGGGCTCGTCTTGTTTCGAAAAAATGGAAGATTTTCTGTAAGTCTAAAGGTAGAAAAGAAATAGTTTTTGCAAAAGATATCCACATTAGATGGAATAGTACATACAAATTGATTCATCAGATTCTAAAATATAAAGAGGAACTTGCTGAATTTTTTAGTGATGAACTTCGTATAATCATTGATCCTTTTGAATTTGTACTTGTTGAAAAATTGAATGCCGTATTACAAGTTTTTAATAACGCAACTCTTACTTTTTCTCATGTTTACCAACCAACTACAAATACATTTTTAAAAGAGTGCGTTACAATCGCAACATGTTTTCGTGAAAGTAAGGCTGATCCAGATTTGTACCCATATGTCTCTCCTATGATACAAAAATGGTGTTCTTATTATTTGTACAATCCTGATATTTATAAAATAGGTATTATTTGTGATCCACGCTTTAAAATTGAAAATTATAAAATTTTAATTGATTATTACTACAAGTGTTTTTTAGATGAAAATAGTTATTACTACTCTTATTTAGTAGAATGGAAAAAAGAAAGAGATAATGCTGTAACTTTTTTTGAGAATTTGTTTGAGGAATATCAAGGGTTATACGGCACTGTACAAGAAGAAACAGCACCACCACCGCCCCCAAAATCAAAAAAAGGTTTTTCCGGAATAGTCGGTGGGCTTCTTGCAAAGAAAGGGAAGCGTGCTCATTCTTCGACGAGTTCAAGTGGTACAACAGTAAGCTCGCACAACGAACTTGCTATGTACCAGGGTGTGCCATGCGATTACGATGAAGACGAAGTGGATTTTGACGTGCTCGGATGGTGGAAGCGGAACGAACACATGTTCCCATGTCTCGGCATGCTAGCAAGACAAGTGTTATCCGTTCCGGTATCAACCGTAGCAGTTGAACGAGAATTCAGTGCTGGCGGCAACATTTTAACCGACTTTCGAAGTTGTCTTAGCGCTGAATCTCTTGAAACACTTGTTTGCAACCAAGATTGGCTCTTGGCAAGACGTCGAGCTCAAGAGTCAACGTACCAACTCGAATTGGAGCATTACATGAATGCAACAACAGATGGAAGTCCGAGTTCATGGTAGCAACACAGACAATTATCATCTGTGTTTGTCTGTGCGAAGCATGGGTGCACCCATGGTAGCACCCATGTGGTGGCACCCTAGCATTTTCCAATAAAATTTAAACGAAAATACATTCTCCCTTTGTTAACTAAATTCTACATTCTCTTAAACACTGCATTTCTTTTACTTCTTATTTAAAAAACAACATATTTCACTCATAGTGTTTCTCTCTCTTCTAAATAGTTTTGTATCATACTTTCTTTTTGACATTTTTGTATATCATAGGGGACAGCCATGCTATTAGCATTATTTTTCTATGGCTTAATCTACAACTAATATGTTAATTTTTGGGGTTTTCATTATATGTTTTTTAAGGGCATAGTGATGGATGCCCTCCTCTGTACCTCCTATTGTGTTTAGCACATAACTTTGCTTTTAGTAGAACGGGGTTGCTATTAAAAATTGAGTTGTAGTGAACTTGTTGCTCATTTGCCCGCCACTTTTTTTGTAATTACTTGAATCAGTGAATGGGAATTTACATTCTAACATCAAAAGAAGTTGGATGTGAAAACTTTCAATCAACAAATAAAAATCATCCTAAATAGGACTAAAACATAGAGAAAAAGACCAAAATAGGATTTTCATGTTTCTTTCCCTGGAATAAGACTTTGCACTGTGGTAATGTAACTTTGCATTGTGATAATGTGGCAGTGTACATGTGCAAATTACTATACTTTTTTGGTAATGTATATGACCATGTTTGGTAATGTAAGTCCTATTTCGGGAATAAAAACATGGAAGTCCTATTTTGGTATATTTTCAATGTTTTAGTCCTACTTTGGTTTTTCTCCCATGAACAAATCCATAATAAGTAGAACAATGCTAAAATCCACCACGAGTGGCTCCACAGATGACAATCATAGATAATTTTATACATAGATAAACAATAATGTATGTGTCCACAAATGATTATCATCTGTGTATGTATAAATCATCCGTGATTTTCATCTGTGGAGGTAATCGTAGTGGGTTTCTAGGATAGTCCTAAATAGTATGTTCATCTCATGAACTCTAAAGGAGTATGTTTCTCTTTCTACGTGCGTGTGTTTTTTTACTATTGTATGAATGTGTGTTTCTGGAAACTGAGGAAGAAGTACTATACGCACTAGATTCACTTCTCAGAAGTAATCAATGAGTTATTAATTTATACTCTGAGGGGTGCCAAAGTTACTCATTTTCTTCCAATGTTACCTGTTTTATTGTTGCTTGCATCTAACAATGATCTTTCTCTAAGTTTGTTCCAACAAGTACTCCAGATGTTACTTGCTGTTCTCTAGGAAATGTTGAACTTCGTCATAATTTCAGAATTAGTGTCGTACTGAAACCATTAGTAGTGTTGTTAAGAACACAATCAAGTACTCCTTCCGTCCCCCTAAGATTTTCTCGTTTTGACTTTTTGTGGTTTTTAAGGAGAGTTGAAAAAAAGTGAAAGTTTACCAAAATACCCTTAATGAAAATGGGTGGAGTGTATTAAATAAGGTAGAAAAGGTATAATAAATAAAGTAAGTAGGGGTAGTTGTGGTATTTTAAATGTTAAAAAAGGTAATGAGAAGATCAATGTGGGACAAATAAAAAGGGCTAATGAGAAGATCTATGGAGGACAGAGAGAGTATTAGGGGGTGTTTGTTTTTCTGCCAGAAGACCTTCTGGCGTCTTTTGTCTGCGCCGCGCAGACGCGCGCAGATGATGAACTCTGCAGATTGTTTGTTTTTTGGAAGACATTTAACTCAAAAAGGTCTTCCTGACATCTTCTTGGAGAAGACATTAACCAATGTCTTCTAACATCTTCTCCTTTTTTTCTACTTCTCTTCACCACCACAACCGTCCACCGCCACCGTCCACCACTACCACCGTCCACCATCACCGTCACCGTCCATCACCATCGTCGTCCACCACCACAATCGTCCATACACCACCACCATACACTACCACCATTAATTTATATAGCAGTCTACAGACATTAAAAAACAAACAGTCTTCTTCTTGCAGACCGCAGACCTTCGGTCCACCACTTCTCCTGCAGATGTCTACAGTAGTGGTCCGCAGACCGCAGACCTTTTCCTGCAGAAAAGACAAACACTCCCTTAGTTTTCTCTCCACAATAGTGAGATTCCTCTTGCCCTTTTTTATGTTCACACTGTCATCTTTTTTGGTTACATATTGTCTGGGAGTGCTGCTGCTGTCTCGTGCAGCTTCTATTTTTGTTGTTGTTGAGAGTTAAAAAAGGTGTTCTCACGTCACCTTTTTTCTAAGCTCCAACAAACATATTCCTTCAACCCCTTTATAAACTTCTTTCCTTGGTCATTTTTTCCATGAACAAACACTCCAAAACTCCCCAATCTTGAGGTTATAATCCTCCATTCAATTCTTCCTCAAATTGATATATTTTGAAAGAAAACTAAGTGTTTTCAAGAGAGTGTTTTGTCATCTATTAGAGCTTTAATCATTTCTCATTCCTACTCTTGTGAGAGTTTATGTTGAGAGGTTGAAGAAGATTGCTCTTCTTGTTGTACAAGACTTATGTGATTTAAGTCTTGGTTGTGAAGTCTTGTAGAGGGCATATCTACGAGCGGTTGTGTCGAGGCTTGTGGGATTCAAGTTCTCGAGTTGTAAACGGTTTGCTAAGCACCCGTAAGCTTAACGGAAGTAGTGGTAGCTTCGAGAGAGTCTCTCGAGGAACTGGACTAGGCACGAGGTGGTGAACCAGTATACATCGGTTTGTTCTTTGCCTTCTCTCTTCTATTTCCGCTGCACTTTCGTTTATATTATTAATCCTGCGAAAATCGGTAATAATTCTCAACAACTCTATTCATCCCCCCTCTAGAGTTGCACGCCTTGTCTAATAGCATTCAATGTATTAGAGCTTTAATAGTTTGAACAGATGTGAATTCTTATTGTGTGAAGAAATGTAATTTGGATGTGTTTGATGTGATGTGATTTAGTTGTGTTTGGTTGTTTGATTGTTTGTACAATAGGTGTAATGTATGTACTCCATATTTGGGTGCAAGTTGGCTGTGCATATGAGAGTGGATGTTCTAACAAAATTGCCGGTATTTAGGTCGACCCAGCCTTCCCGATTCGGGCATGTTAACGTATATCCAAACAAGCTCAACAAGTTTAAGATGGAAAGAGTTTTTCTAGAGCTCAAAATAGAAAATATAAGAGAGACAATTTCTACAACACAACAAAAACAACAATCAGCAGTCTGTCAGTCCTTCACATCTGTTACACCTTCTGCAGAAATTTGAAATCTTGCTTCAGCTTCGGCTAAACATGGAGAGCTTACCACTTTACAAATGCGCTCGTCTCCCCTTCCCTTGCGAAGAGACAGCCTGTCCTTCATCCATAGCACATTCAGAGTTAAAAGAGAGAAAAAAAATGTCACTTGGTCGAAGCATGTGCTTCATCCATAGAACATTCAGAGTTAAAAAACGGGTTAATATAATTCACCTTGTTGTCGAAGCATGTGCCATAATGTTGCCACCAATGGGTTTGATCTGAGGTCCGGCAAACATGGCAGAACCGTCAACTTGAGAAACCACTTGGTTAGTAATCACAACTGCAACACCAAACTGCACAATCCCACATTCATAAAGTTATTAGTTGGATAAAAACTCTGCTAAGTATTCCAAATGAAAGCTAAAAGTTTGCTTAATTGATTACAGATAAAATGATACGGAGTACAAAGTATGTAAAATTAGACAGACACCTCATCTGCTAATTTCTGAAGGCTTCTTAGGAACTTAGCTAGATGCATTTGCCTGGCAGACAACTCTCCCCGCCCAGAAAAATCAGTCCTATAGAGTGCTGTAGCACTATCCACAATCATAAGAGCAAACCTGTCAAAATGAAAAGGTCAAAAAAGTTAATCTTTATCACAGTCATGTGGTTTTGACATGAGTCACACGATCGTTTTCACATTTTAACCTGCCAAGAAACTCTACATAACCCTATATGTATCTAAAAGATCTTTAACCTCCAGGCCTGGATGTAGGTACCTGGTCTCCACCATCATCGAGGCGGCCTCAATCAAAAGCCTTGACTGATGGTCAGTGTTATATGCTCTAGCATACGCTACATTCTCTAGAACATCGGCTCCATTCAATCCAAACCTGTAGCATGCATGTAAAATGAACAAATAAGAATTCAAGAAGAGGTTCAAATTTTCAATAGCAAAATTACACTAGAAACAACTAAGATGCAATGACAAAAGACCTGTCTGCAATCTGCAAAAGTCTTTGTGGTCTGAAAGTTCCCTCGGCATCAATATACATGGCCTTCCCTTCACCACCCCCTTGATCTAATGGAAGCTGAACAATAAAAAGAGAAAAATGACATTCACACGAATATAGTTTTAGTGCTAAATAAGTTTAGACAATTAAATGACATTATGAAACTCATGCCACCCCAACCCCAAGGATTAAAGGGGGTGGATGATAATGACAAATCAACATTGTTTGAAAACAATACACATTTGATTTTGACAGCAAGTAATCAAGATTTTCATAATTCCTGCATTTATTTAAAATTTAATTAGACACTCAATCTTACTTGGCAAGCAACACATAATGTATGGCAAAGCTGAGTCTTCCCAGAGCGGAACTCGCCATAAATTTCAGTTATGGATCCAGTTTCAATACCCCCTGCCAGTCCCAATAATCAGAGCTTGTATGTAACATAACAAACCCATCAATCTTTAAATTGCAATAAGCCGTCCAGAAATTAAACCCTACCTTCCAAGACCTTGTCAAGTTCTTTTGATCCAGATGTTATTTGAATGATTTCAAGCCTCTGCGCATGGAGTTGGCTTGCACTAGTGAACCCCAAGGGCACCAATTTTGAAGCTGTCGGTTGGTGTTAGTAAGATTAGTCTACTGATATGCATAGTTGCAGCAGGGAGTGAAACAGGACGTGGTCAGAACTGAAAAGGACAAACCTGCTTCTATAATTTTGTCAACTTTAGCTTCACTGATCCCTTTTATTTGCACAAGATCCTTTCTAGGAGCGTACATGACGGATTCCACAGTATATAGACCAGAATCCTTAAGTTTCTTAATGTCAAGGGCTGCTATTCCAGATTCCTAGAAATGAAAACATGATCTGAAACTCACTTTCGAAAGGATTTAAAAGACATTAACTCTAGTCAGATGGAAAAGATTATATCTAAAATCAAAGTAAAGGCGAGCAAAATAACCAAAACCCTAAAACTGGAAACCATGAATTTCACCATCTCAAAAGATATAATAGGTTTGAAGCAAGGTACCCATTACTGGAAATTGGGCGGAAACCTAGAAATTGCCAAATTCAGAAGAAGAAAGAAAGGTACCGCATCCCCAATTGAACCAAGCCCAAGAAATATAAGAATCTTGAAAATTCGAAACAAGAATTTTATCTTTTTTATTTTCGAAGAGAGAAGAAGAGTGAGAGAATGGCGTAAACCTGGAGTTGCTCCACCGGGAAAGGGCCGTGTTGGATTTCCTCAAGATCATCTTGTCGTCTTTCTTGCACATCTTTCTGCTGGTTCCTGTGCTGCTGCTCCATTCTTGCTCGAAGTCGCAAGAACGGTGGGTTTCTTTTGCAGTCGCAATGTGATTTGGAAATGGTGGATTCGTCAGAATTGAAAATTGTCCGAGGCGCCAAATACCCAAATGCAGAAGAACGAGACAATAGAGAGGGTTGAATGCGTCCTAGACAAGCTTCTGAAGCAATTCGGGTATATTTCGGGTTACTGACTTTTTCTCTTTTTTTGCGAGACTGGATTGGGATGTAATGAATCCGATTAATTTGAAGGGAATGAATCCTATTTTAATGGACCCAAGGAATTTAATTTGAATCAATTGAAATTACGTACCTATATTATACATCTGGATGTACAATATTTTTGAATAACTGAATACTTATTTTCGAATATAACTGAATTTTATATAAATGAGTATATAATTACTCGAAAAACGTATCCGTTTACTCGAGAATGAGTATTCAGCTACTCGTTGCGGATGTACAAAAATATTGTAGAACTGATTGTACAGTATATAGTGTGACTGAAATTAAAGAGAGTAAAGAAGGAGAGTCTACTCTTCTGGATTGGATTAGAGACTTCTATGATGGAAGAAATTGAAACGCGAAAAAATTGGAAGGAGTCATTAGAAAAAATGAAAATAAATAGAACAAGTTACAAGAAATTGAAAGAATATGAAAAAAGTTGAAAAAATTAGACGAATTTGAAAAATGTTAGGAAAGAAAACATAAGAGTGAATTCCCAGAATGATGTGTTTTTTCAATTAATTTTCAATAAACAATAATTACCTACTTGATATTTTGTAATTGAGATTTATTTCTTTGCTATCATCTCTAAAAAAATGTTCCTCAAAATCACCCCTATTGTTGGGGGACAAGCGTTGAAAAAATTTCAATTATAAAATATCATGTGAATCTACCTCTATTTTGGCTAAATCTGCATCATCCTTTATCTTTTATCTTTATATATTAAATTTGAGAGTTAAACTATTAGAATTTCGACAAGTGGCGAGTCTACATGACAATATTTTAACGAATCACTCGTCATCTATTAACGACTTTAATGACATGGCAATTTTAATCAAAGTATGAGTAGATCCAATTTAAGTTGTTTACGGAATATGTCTTGTGCACAAAGTGCTGCTATAGTTTTTTGAAGAAAAAAAATACTCCGTACTAGAATAGGAATCAAACATGGAGAAAGTACCAAAGTAAAAATACATATTTTTATCTCCAAAATAGGAGTTACCAAACATAAAGAGATTTCTTAGTTTCAAAAAGAAGTTATTGGTAATACATTTCTACAGAATTACAATGTTTGTTCTATGTATCGAGGTTAAAGTATACAAAATTGACAAAAAAAGTGAAATGAGAAGATTAAATACAAACACAAAGAGTATTATAGAAGAAATTAGAACCTACATGAATATTTATGCAATTGAGTGAAAGCTAAAATTCATATTTTTGATTAAAATTTTTATAAAATCAACTTCTAAATTAATTAAAATAATAGTATAAAGTTTTAAAATGAACTTCTAAAAGAACAGTGAGATTTAAAATTTATTTTTCTAACTTATTTATAATCAAAATAATACTCTTTTTCTTAAAATTTCAAATTCATAATTGTGACTAACAAAATGTTTTTCGTGTCTAACAAAAAAATTCAAGATGAAGAAAGAATTCATAGTGACAAAATTAATATGGGGTAGATTTTTTCATGGGTTTCATAGGATTTATCTTAAGAACTAGGCTCCGTTCAACTTATTTTTTCTGATCTGATCTGATCTGATTGGATCTTATCTAATCTCATTAATTATGATTTGATTTAAAATTTAAATCAATAATTTAATTTGACATTAAAATAACTTTTGAAAATTGTAATGATAATTCATATTATAATATAATCAATATTTTTTATTTTATAATTATTTTTTAATAAAATAAAATTAGTTAATTCATATATTAGAATAATCATTCATATTATAATGTAATAATATTTTTTATTTTGTGATTAGTTTTTGTGAAATTTGAATATTAATTTAATATTTTAATAATTACTTCATATATACATTAGAATAAATATTTAATTTATATATACATTAAAAAGTAATTAAATTTAGATAATCAATATATAGAAGAGATACTATTTTTATTAAAATGTCTCATCCTTGTAAAAGATCAAAACTTTAGAAACTCAAATTACAGGTAGCAATGAAAATGTATTTTAAAAGTAGAATTAGATTGACATTGTCAATGTATTTTAAATATAATTTTTCCAACATCTAATAATTAAGGATTACTTTCTCATTTTTCTATTTAACTTGTTTCTAAAGTTTATTATTTTTCATTTTTAAGAAGAAGAATAATAATTATAATAATAATAATATCAATAAATATAACCATAACAACAACAACAATAAGAAGAATTCTTGATGGCATCTGATTTGATTGGATCTGATCTGATTAGTTCTGATCTCATCTATTCTAATTCGATCTGATCTGATCTAATTTTAACAAGTATAAGAAAAAATAAGTTGAACGGAACGGGGCCTTAGTAACTCCATTTGTTAACCCTCGAGTTCATTTTTTGAATAAAACGTTTAACCCATGAGATTTCTGAAAATATATTAGTAAAAAACTATTAAAAGTCTTTATATTTCAATTCATAAAATATCAAATAATTTCATAAAAAATACATTGATATATTTCACAAAAACTTATTTTGTAAACATTAAAACAATCACATTTATTTTACAGCTGAGTTTTGCTTGAATTGTCAAGTGAATCTATTTTCGAAAAAGTAAGAAGAGAAATATAGTTACATTTTTTCACATAAAATTTTAAAAAATTATAACGTAAAAATAATCACATGTATTTTACATTTGAAATTTTTTGCACTTGATATGAATTTATTTTAAAATTTCAAAAACAAATATAATTGTAAGGGTTTCACAAAGGAAAATTACAAAAATATTTTAGAATAACCATAGGTATTTCACTCTTGACTTCATTAAAGTTACAACTACTACTTTTCAAAAAAGCACAAAAAAAATATTCGCATCGGATATATACAACAAAACAATATTTTAAAGAGGAGGAGCGTTCTCTGATTCCCGTTGTCTCAAACAACGAGTGTTAAGCCAATACGCTCTCAATCGGAACTGGCCTTGGGCCCTTTGTGTTTGCGCATTATTTCTTTATTAATCGATTAAAATTCCTAAATTAATCAATTAGATCTAGTTCATTCCTCAGCGCACTCACTTAATCGATTAAACCATATATGTTTAATCGATTGGTTGCTTTTTGCTTAGCGATATATGGTTTCCTCAGGTCTTGAGTTTAATCGCTTTTTTTCCTCTTTGCTTTAATCGATTAGTCGACTCAGAGCCCTCTAATCGATTTTCTTATTGTTTTTAATCGATTAGTTCCACCCTTCGCAGAAGATTTTTTCTACTCTGAGCATTCTAATCGATTACAGTCTCTATTTTAATCAATTAATATTACCTGGTGCCAATTCTCCGTATCTTTCAGTGGCTCCAATGGTTCTATTTCCTACAACGTATTTAATCCCTCATTCTCCTTCAATTCATTTTTTATACATCTTCTTGCACTCCAATATTATATTGCTCATTATTTATATCTTGCTTCCATCTTCCTCATCAAATACATTATTTTGAGTTGGAAATATTTTTTATTGAGTGCTAAAGATCTTGTCATCCATAGAGCTTTCATATTTCAACACTATTTGCTCAATTGTGTGAGCTTTCATCTCTGTGTTGTAAACTCAATCTTATTTGAGTGTTGCTAAGACTTGTGTGATTCAAGTCTTGTTGTTTTTAAGACTTGTGTGACTCAAGTCTTGTAGTAAGAAGTTGAGGCTTGTGTGATTCAAGTTCTCGAGTTGTATCGGTTTTTCAAGCACCCGTTGAAGCTTGAAGTTTAGTAGGACCTTTGAGAGAGTCTCTCGGAGGACTAGACTAGCCACGTGGTGGTGAACCGGTATAAATCACGGTGTACTCCTTTCCCTTGCTCTTTATTATTTCCTGCGATTTTCTTTCTTTATCACACACGCGATAAACGCAATTCTAGTGAACAACTCTATTCACCCCCCTCTAGAGTTGCACTTTTGTCTAACATTATTATTATTATTATTATTATTATTATTATTATTATTATTATTATTATTATTATGATTATGATTATGATTATGATTATGATTATGATTATTATTATTATTATTATCATTATCATTATTATTATTAGGCAATTGATATTTGCACTCCAAATATGTTAATGGCACTCCACATTTTTCCATCCATTTTCAATTTGACACTTATACCCTTGTCATTTGCTTTTTCTTGCTTCAATATTTGTAACGCCCCACAAACCGGCAGAATATTTAGCCAATAGTTTTAAATAAATAAATATTATTTATTTATTGAGACTCATTATTTTAAATTAATAAATAATGAGATTTTGATCCGTTCAATGATTTCCAAAGCTAATGTATTTTAATTATTATAAAAGATGTTTTAAGAACGGGTCTCTCGACATTAATTAAGTAAATAAATTAATTAATGATTGGGATGGATCCGGAATTTCGAAAATTAAGTTTTGAGAAAAATATTTTGAAGATATGATAAATTTAGTTTTGACTGTTCATTTCCGAAAATGCAAACAGTTTTCAATTCGGACAAGTTCGGGGGAAAAACCGCATTTACACAACGGAATAGATTTTATGGGAAGTAACTCCCATTCCCTCTCCACACGCCACACCCACCATCTTCCATAACTCCTCTCCCTTTAATTCCTCATTAGTAACCCATTAATTCCCCATTCATGTCCTCCATTTAAAACCCCCCTTCTCTCTTCACTTCCCCATCACATTTTGTAACCCCCACTCACACACTCAACTCCCTTCTCCCTTCTCTTGTTCGGCCAAGCAGCAAGCAGTCAAGGGGAGGCTTCCGGCGAGAGGGAGGAGAAGAAGGTAGAAGAGAAGAAACGCGTAAGGTCGTCGGTGATCGTTCGTCCGTTTGTTAGCTCCGTTTGTTCATCTTGTTTCATCAAACCCTACGATTAGAGGTGAGTAGTTGTCCATTCTAATTCTAGAACATTTAGTTATAATCTATGTCATTATATTTATAGGAATATCGTACGCAACCTACGTAGAATCTATGCATATTCGTAGGTTATCGATCAAAACGTTCACTACGTAAAACTTATAAATATTGGCCTAGGAATCACTAGGAATATATTCAACAATGTTTGTATTATTGTTCTAAAAAGAATCAAGGTGTTAAACTTTCAAAATGGATCAAAACATCGCCAAACACAGAAGACTGTCTTCGGGATGGTCGACCGCCGCTACGGATGGTGAACCGTTCCCTCGGCCATTCCGACGGTCACCACCGTGACGGTCGACCGCCGGCCGTGACGGTGGACCGTTTGTGTCCTAGAACCAGACCGTAACCCGCGGTGTACGGTCGACCGTTCCGCAGGCAGATTTTCGGGCAGTTTGTAGAATGAGTCCCGTTGACCATATTGACCCAGAATCTGTTTGTATTTTTGCATGAAATATTAATCTTCATTAAATATGTTATTTAATTGATATATGCTTGGCATTGACCAAAGATAAATATATCAAGCATTCATCATGTTCATTCTAGACGCATGTCTTAGGTTTTTCATCATGTGCATACCGCTATAGGGAGGTCAGGCTTTCGTGCGCCTACTACAGTGGGCCCGTCCAGGAACCTTTGGGATCCAACAAGTTTTCATCAAGTGGGCCTTGTGTTCGTGTTAGAGTATATAACAATCATTCTTGGGCCACAACCACAAGCTTGAGCTTTTGGTTGAGTTGGTTCCTTGACATGGTATCAGAGCCTGGTTTAGGATTGAGTGTGGACAACTGGATTGGGCAATAAGACACTTGGGCTGAACCACATTAAAAGATTGAATCCAATCGATTAGTTAGTTTAACTCAAGAGCTTATATACCAGATTATTTTACTCTTGAACTTCCGATGTGGGATGCACTTTAACACTCCCCCTCAAGTGGAAACCAGGCCATTTTGAATCTAACCGGTTGACCACTTGCAAATGAACTCCCATTCCCTTGATTTTGTTTTTGAGCGCCAACACCTAAAGGACCACGAGCTGCTGGGTATGGACTTCCAGACGAGCAATCGTGTTAAACGGGTCACAGGCCGTTGAGTACATACTCCATACGGACAACTGGGCTAAAGACAAACGGGCCGCTAGGAATGAACATCTAGACGGACACCTTGACAAATGAGGTGGGCTAAAACCTGGCTCCGATACCATGATAGAATTTAGGATTGAGTGTGGACAACTGGATTGGGCAATAAGACACTTGGGCTGAACCACATTAAAAGATTGAATCCAATCGATTAGTTAGTTTAACTCAAGAGCTCAAATACCAGATTATTTTACTCTTGAACTTTCGATGTGGGATGCACTTTAACAGTACGTACATAGTAGTCAGGTTACGGCTACTACCCGGTTTTGCTAGTCCACTTGTTCCCGGCTCATTACCGTTTCGGTATGACAACCAGAGTGTAGGGGTGATCCTGTCAAGTGAGGCTAAGCCAGGGGTGTCCCTGATAGTTTAGGTCATACATCAAGTCGTATCATCATCATGTATGTTCCTCATCACATCAACATTCAATGTGGTAGCACATCATTTTGTTATGTGTAATAGTACCCCAACAGGTGCAAACTAAACAGTTAGTAAACATGTGGTTTTCCGTACGTTAAGTACAGGTTTTAATATGTGTATAATCATATGGGTTATCACTTCATGTTCTTTTGTTAGATTCACTCCTCAGCTTTTGCTGAGCGTGTAGTTGTTTTTGCTACACGCAGGTAGATATGACGATACAGGTGCTAACCCTGGAGGACAGTGATGATGGGAAGATGGGCGGCGCACGGACAAGTTTAATATTTATATACATTTAATAAATTAATCATTTGGGGCAAGAACCCACCATTTGTCGTTTTACTTGTTTTGGACTTATTTATTTACTTCCACTTTTACTCTGCATTTATATCACACACGTTTTGGGGTTAACTCCCTAGCATTTAATTCACCAATTAAGCCCAACCGTTTTTCATAATAAATAGACATTAATGTTCTTTTCGCTACGAACAGTTCTCGGACCGCACATGTAACCCTATCAGTCCGTTGGGTCGCGGATGAACCGAGTCCGCGGAAGGCGGGTGTTACAATATAGTGTTCTATATTGGACAATATATAGGCACTAGCTCAATAATTTAAGAAAGCATAATGTTGCATTTGTAATTGAAGTATAGGCATCAACTTCTTTTTGTTAGATTATAACAATATTTTTTAGGGCTTACAATCACAAGTTTGAACTTTGGTTGGATCATATCTCTAACATGATATCATAAAAGAAATAATGCTAAATATGAGTAAAACATAAAAAATATCAAAATAAGAACTTCATGTTTTTTTATCTTTAAAATAGAAGTTACAGTATATGAATATTTCACATTACTTTTGATATTATATATTGACATAATTGACATAATATAAGTATTTTAACTCCTATTTTTAGAATAAAAACATAAACTCTTATTTTAGTTTTTTTATATGTTACTATTACCTTAGTCATTTTCATATATCATAGTCTTAACACGTAGATATGTCGATTATTCATTAAATACAAATAGAACAACACACCAAATATATATTGCAGCTAGCATCTTAGTACTACCCCCATCCAAATCTGAATATTTATTTACTACTCCATATTTCAGAAGTTAAACACTATCTACTTAGCTTACTTATTTTTACTATTATTTTAAAATATAAAGTTGTCATGTCATATCTTGTTTTTAAGCCTTTCATTAAAAACAAAGTTTATTTTTAAATTGGGGTTAATAATTATGTTTTTGGTCCTTGTAGAATTAGAGAATTTTGTTTTTGGTCCCTCCAAAATATTTTTTTTATTAATTCGTCCCTATAAAATAATTATTTTTGCAAAAATTGTCCTCCCCTAAGTTAAATATTTTTTGATCCTTGTAAAATTCTATTTTTAAATTATTCAATAATCATTCACGATTATCTTATTCTTTTTATTAATTATTTATTTAATTAAAAGATCAAATTCAATGAAATATTTTTAAATACTTATTAATTGAATAACTACATTTTAAATTTAAAAAGTTGCTAAATTAATACTTTAGTTTTTAGGGAAAAAACTTTTGATAAATTAACACAAAATTTATTTTTATTTTAATTTTTGGTATAATTTGTCAAATTCATGATCTTTTAGTGAAATTCTTACCCTCACCATCTCGGGTGTTTTTTTCAATTTTTTAGGGTGACTATTTATGTAATGATAGTAAATAAATTTATTAAAAATGACCTCGTTATTAATTTAGTTAAGAGTTTTTATTAAAAAAATTACTTTGAAAGATTTTAAACAAATATTCAGTAGCATAGTTATTCGATTAAGCTATGAAAAATATTTCAATAACTTTGACATTGTAATTAAGTTTATCTTGATAAAAAAAATAATAAGTTAATATTGTACAAAGTATAACGTAGTAAATAATTTAAAAAAGAAGAAGAATGTACAAAAAACTTTATAGGAACTTAATACAAAATTTATTACTTTTTCAAGGATCAAAATATACATTTAAATTAGTAGAGGACTAATTGCAAAAATAATGAATTTATAGGGACGATTTAATTTAAAAATAAATTGGATGGAACAAAAGTAAAAATGTACCAATTTTACAAGGACCAAAAATATAATTAATACTCCTGTCCCAAAAAGATTCGTACATATTGACTTTTTGGAAAATTAAGGGAGGAATATTTTGGTGTTGACTTTCCAAAAATACCCTTGATGTGATGGGTAAAAGTAGGATGTGATGGGTAGATTATTAGGAAAAAAAGTATGATGTGATAGGTAGGGTATGAAAAAGTAAGGGTAAAAGTGGTTTTTTAATAGAAATGTTATGGACTTTATGAGACACAATTTTTTCGAAACGTGTCAGACTTTTTGGGACGGAGGGTATATTTTTAAATTTTACACTTATAATCAAATAAGTTGAATTGCAAGTAAAGTCAATCAACCACCATAATCTGCAATGGGTAATTCAAATTGAGATGGAGGGAGTATGTTCTCCAACTCTGATTGGTCATCCAAATGATTTGAACAAGCATTATATATACTCATCTTTAAAAATTTAAAGAATTAAAAATATATAAGAAAAAGATTAAAAAAATTGCAAAGTAAAGATGAAAGGATTGTGAAGCACTACAAAGTACTACGGAGTAGTTTTTTTTTTTGTTGATTTCAAAAAGCACTAATATTAGAGAGCCAAAATAAATAAATGAAAAGGGTATTGGTGTCAATTTCAAAAGAGATGAAGTGTGGAGTGCCATTAACATATTTGGAGTGTAGATATCAATTGCCTTATTATTATTATTATTATTATTATTATTATTATTATTATTATTATTATTATTATTATTATTATTATTATTATTATTATTATTATTATTATTATTATTATGATGATGATTATGATTATGATTATGATTATTATTATTATTATTATTGTGATCATTATTATTATTATGATTATTATTATTATGATTATTATGATTATTGTTGTTGTTGTTGTTATTATTATTATTATTATTATTATTATTATTATTATTATTATTATGACTATTATTATTATAGGTTAGGCCACACACGTTCTGAATTGAGCGGATTTTCAGGGAGACATGCAAAGGACGTTTTAGCATGGAAAGATGATGGAAAGATTTTGGGACGGAGCGTCGGAGCCATCCTTATAAATAGAGATCAACCTAGATTCACCAACATCATTCAATCTCTCCTGTTAGCTTCCTTATCCCAAGAACTCCAAAAAAAATTTTAAAAAAAAGAGAATGCAATCAAATTATGTCGACTTCAAAGAGTTTCACTCTTGAAAAAATTATTTTTTCCTCATCATTTTTCCAAGTGTTGTTATGTATCGTTGCACCGACGACCCTGACTCCCAAAAGGAAGCCTCACTTCGAACCAAACGCCAACTTATATACAAGAAGATAATCGGAACGATTTCAATATTTGTTGGTGAGGGCGTCAGTGTCTCCCTCGTCCCTAATAAATTGGGGAGGAGGTATTTTCTCATGCGTCTAGATGGGAGCCTCTTTGAAGGAGGCAAGGCATTCTCCGGAGGTGCTGTTTTGGCGACACGCTTTACACGTACCCTCCCGGATGCTCAAAGCAAGTTTATGTCCCCGTGCCTTGGGGATAATAAACCTTGAATTGGGGCGAGTTTCCGTTATCTTTGTTTATCGTTATGCTTTTCTCAATAGGATCTCTTTTGGCAGAATCTTTTACCACTTCCTATTTCTTGAGGAGAAGATCCAATGACGAAGACGGAGAGAGGATCACACTTGAGACCGCGGGTGTGGTGGACTTAGCAGCTGTCCACATCCACACTCACGGCCATGTATATATATACCAATGGATTCGAAACCGACGAGCTTATTCAAAACCGTATCATAGCTTGGACTAAAACATAGAGAAAAAGTACCAAAATAAGACTTTCATGTTTTTTTCTCGAAATATAACTTAGCATTGTGGTAATGTGGCAGTGTACATGTGCACATTACTATATTTTTTTGGTAATGTATATGACCATGTTTGGTAATGTAAGTTCTATTTCGAGAATAAAAACATGGAACCTTTGCAATTTAATCCAATAAATATTATAAAGTTGATTTAATTCTTTTTGATGAATTATTAAAGTTGATTTAATTTGTGTCTAAATGTACTTTTTGGGACTGGGAATATATAATGGTCCACTAGATGATCCTTGGAATCTCTTTGGGTGCATCGAATCTAAAAATCCCAAAGCAATAAAGTGTTCGTTGGTTGCCCTCAGTTTTTTGAAGGCATGGGACTCGGCAGTAGCATACCCCAAGTACTGCTTCTATACCCCTTTAGTTTTTACCCCTTTATTTTTTAAGAATTACTCCCTGCTATTTCCTTTGTTAATTAGCGAGCTAGGGGTAGGAGATACTTAGTCAAGCAAAATTTGAAATTATTTGAAAGAAAAATGCTACATGTACCCCATATTTGTACCTCAAAGCATTACCCTGACATTAAATGTAGGTGCAAACATGATATTATGTCAGTGTTGCACCTACATTTAGTGTCACGGTAATGCTTTGGGGATACAAATATAGGATAGATGTAGTATGCTCCTATTTGAAATCACAAACCACCCTTGATACATACGCTATTGCTTTTAAAATAAATTCTAGTGTTTAGAGTTTAGGAGTGCTTGTTCACGTTAAAAATGATCAAGGAATGAAGCTTATAAAGGGGTTGAAGGAATATGTCCGTTGGAGCTTAGAAAAAAGAATTTGATGAATTTTTAACACAAAAAATTGATTTTTAGGGTACAATAATCGATTTTTTGCTTGTGAGCAAAATTCCTTCAGCAGACGAAATGATAATCAATTTTTGCTAAAGTGTAAAAATAGATTTTTCAAACAATAATGCCCAAACATGAAGGACGCAATCATGTGTGCAGGGTGAAGTGCTTATTTGGCATTTAGCACTTGTTTTGGACACTAAAATCATACTAATGGGCTCCACAATCATCAAATATAATTCAAATTCAAACTTGAATTATGAGAGTGTATTTTTGGTGTTGTAAATGAGTCCCAAAAATATTTTGTGTGTCAAACGATGAACATGAAAATATTTGAATAAAATATTTTTGCTTTTCAAAAATAATTTCTAATATCAAAATAAATATTTTGATGAATGTTTGACACACCTTTTGAAACTGACTCAATAAAAATACTTTGAATAGTTAAAAAGAATTTTCAATTGACTCCAAAAAATATATAATTTTTATATTAACTCCCATAAAAATAATTTTGGAGAGAAAATAAATTTTGTCATCCTTACAAATATTCCTAAGACTCAAATAAATAAAAGGGAGAAAGACCAAAGTAGGACTAAAACATTGAAAATATTCCAAAATAGGACTTCCATGTTTTTATTCCCAAAATAGGACTTACATTACCAAACATGGTCATATACATTACCGAAAAAGTATAGTAATTTGCACATGTACACTGCCACATTACCACAATGCAAAGTCACATTACCACAGTACAAAATCCTATTCCGGGAAAAAAACATGCATGAAAGTCCTATTTTGGTACTTTTCTCTATGTTTTAGTCCTAGTTAAGGTGATTTCTATAAATAAAAGGTCTTTGGAAATCTTCTACTCCTCCGAGTTCTCTGTTAGGTGCTCCAAACGCGTCTCGAACTCCAATAAAATCCTGTGCACCTTCTTGAATACTTCAAGTAATTTTGCACTTCAAGTCTTCGTGTTTGTTATTGTAGCACTTTTATCTTGACTTGAATAAATTATGTTTGTCAATTATCAAAACATGTGAGTCAACACTTAACAATACAGAAAGGGTTGAACTCATGCATTCTAACAGAAATGAGGTTCTCTAATAATAACTTTATAAATTAACCATTCGGAGAAAAAAAGTTGTACTCAGAGGTGATTTTATTTTCAGTTTTACTCATAGCTTTGATAGAAGAAATTATAGGTGTTACCACCAATTCCTCACAAATATGGTTGCTGTATTGTAAAGTGTATACGTTGACCAAGAATATGAGATTGTATTTATCTACACCCTCTTGCACAAATAGGGACACACAAGCTTTTTCTGATTGGATAATCAAAGTCGATGATGGAAAACTTGGACAAAAGATCGGTGGAATCGCTGACATTGAAATCCCACTCAAATTCTTGATTCTTGACCGAAGTTATCTCCTTAAGAGTATAGTGGACTTCACTTATTCAAACCTATTAGAGAACATAAAAAGTCATTCTTTTTTTGAGGACTGTGCACAATTGGCACCCACGTTTGAATTTGTTGAATGGTAAATGAATTTGTCATATTCCTTATTCTAGGAGGTGAAAAGGAGTACTTAAGTTTTGATTTTTCATGCCAAGCAGATTCTGATGTAGATGTTGAAAATGATTAGATAACAGTAGAGTTTTTTAATAAAATCAAATGTCTGGGGATCTTAAACCACAAAATAGTTTTTAAAAAGGGGTATTGATTATGGGTTTGAAGAACATTGACCAAATACCTTGATTGTGTAATGGTAGAAGATTAATCGTTGAAGAGCTGTGAAAGAACATTATTAGTGCAATTGAGGTTTTGAGAAATCGGGTCGGGAAAAAGGTTTAATTTACATGTCTTATATGAATTTGGTACCATGTGATTCCGGACTACCCCTGAAATTCTAGAGAAGATAATTCGTAATAGTCTTATATTTTACTATAACTATTAACAAAAGTCAAAGTCAAACATTGTCTTTTGTTGTATACTTCCTTCGTCCACAAATAAACTTCTCGTTCACTATTCAAAGGTCAAGTTTATTTGTGGACGGAGGGAGTAATTTTTAATCAATTCAGTATTTACTCATTATCAGCTTTATGTTACTGTTTCACGGGCGAAGATAAAGACATGATTAAAAATATTAGTTCTAAATGACAATGGAAACCGTTAAATCATACAAAAAATGTTGTGTACCCTGACGTTTTTCAAAAAATTGGAATTAAAAAAATCGAGTATACTTTCAATTCCCCAAATATTATTTATTCTTCTTAGTCTTTGTTGTTCATTGATTAAAAATCATGTTAGAAATATATTTACTTGATTCCAGAAAATATATTGTATTGAGAAATGATCTTTAACGATGTATTTTTATGTATTTAAACGAAATTTGTCAATATAAATGATATGTACCTATACGTATTCTTACATTAGTTCAAACTGGAATGTGATTGAATTGTCATTTGTCACTTGGTATCGTGTTTCTCACTAAAATACGATGCTAAAAGCTAAGATGAATATAATGAGGTCATTTAGCTGGCTATTAGGCTAACGAAGGGAATTTCTCTTTCGGAAAGAGAGCTGTCTCTTTAGTCCCCCCCCCCCCCCCCACCCCACCCTTACCACCCGCTATCTAACTAATGTTTCTCCATTTGTATGTGCACACATGTATTAAGATCATGTAAATAGGGCACTTTGGACTAATTTAAAATTGAGGGAAACATTGTGAACCACACCAAATTAATTTTGTTTTTCAAGAATTAAGGCATTCAAGATAACAATAGCTAATTATCTCTGAAACGCGTGAAGAGGTAACCTCTATCACATAACGTCATACCTATTAGATGTTAATCATGCTCATTTCATTTTGGTTATCTTAGGGAATATATATTGGGGAATTTACCTAAATAGCACTAAAACATAATGACTTTCCCTAAATAGCACTGCATATGTTTTTTCTCAATGTAGCACTTTTAGTCATTATCCATTAGTCATTATTCAAGTAAAATATTTGCCATCACTGGTCATTATGGACATTATAAAGTGCTATTTAGGGAAGAAAACAATCTAAGTGCTATTTAGAGAAATGACTTAAGTCTTACTGCTATTTAGTGCAAATATTTCATATATATTCTCTGATTTGTGTAGAAATTAATAAGAGAGAATATAGTTTGTATATTGAATTGGCTTGTGATTACAAAGATCAAACCCTCTTTATATAGGAAGAGAGTAAAGCATATAAGTAAACTTTTATTCCTACCATATTTCTATTCCTACTATAACAAGAACTAAGCAAACTAGGAAAGATACTAAACCGAATCCCAAAGGGATTCAGTTTCCTTCTTTGATCCGGCTTCCTTCTTCTGTCGCCAACAATTTGACTTGGCTTCAAGGGTTGCCTATCTTTGCATAAGCACTTGCAAATTGGAAGATTGCCATTTTAGAAGACTAGCTCAAACAAAGCTATCACGTTGTTCAACAAATTCTTTTTAGAACACCGATTTAGTCAAATTTGAAAGATACTCCATGTCTATGGAAGAAGTGGTGAGTGATTTGATTACACATAAAATGGTAAATAAATGAAGTGTTCCTTGATAATAAAACAATGCTCCATTAATATATCATTCAAAGTTTGTTGCCGATACAAGCAACAACAAACATTACACACAATATGAAAAATGAAAACAAGTCATTTGAACTGTATCTACGCTCTTTCTATCTGAATGGTTACATGGCTAATATTATACTCTCTCCTAATGTAGTCAATGACTTTATCTAAGACTATGTTAGCATCAACATCAGTTTTAATCTTGACATGGCATGATAATAGAACTTTTCCCATGATAATAGCCCATATGGTTCATACTCCACTAACTCACCCCTAAACGCCCCCACCCTAGCCCCACCCCCACCTAAACCCTGCCCTAAGCTCCCCTCTATCAACCTTTTCTTTAGGACGGGAAAAAAAGATATGGATGTTGGAAGAAACTAGAAAAAACTGGAAGAAAACTGAAAAAAACTGGAAGGACTGGAAGAAACTGGAAAAAATTAGAAGTAACTGGAAAAACTTCAAAAAATTGAAAAACCTAAAAAAAATTTAAAAAAAATTATTTTAATTTCTTGTTGTTATAAATTATTATTATTATCGGTAAGTCTAAAATGACACCAGTGCTATTGGTGTCATTTGTTTACACCAGTTCGTTTGGGGTACCTACGGTGCTCCGTTTGTAAAAACGACGGTTCCTACCCCTAACCATCCCCCTAAACCCCCCACCCCAACCCCACCCTTGCCCCCCACCCCAGCCCCCCTCCCGCCCCCTCCCTTCCCTGGCTGGCAGTGTACTGCCAGGGTAGGGAGGGGGCGGGAGGGGGGCTGGGGTGGGGGGCAAGGGTGGGGCTGGGTGGGGGTTTAGGGGGAGGGTTAGGGGGAGTAGGAACCGTCGTTTTTGCAAACGGAACACCGTAAGTACCCCAAACGAATTGGTGTAAGCAACTGGTGTATAAATAACTGGTGTCATTTTAGACGCTTCCTATTATTATTATTATTTTTATTTTTATTTTTATTATATTTATTATTATTATTATTATTATTATTATTATTATTATATTATCATCATCATCATCATCATCACGTTATCTTAATGAATGTCTTTAAAATACAAAAAACATATTGTTATTTTTCAAATACAAAAAAAATATTGTTATTTTTCAAATAGAAAAAAATAGTTTCACAAAAAAATAATTATAATATAAAGTTAGCATAAATATAAAAAATTAAATTTTAAAAAGTTTTTTTGGTTACGTTGCACCTCAATTTATTTAAGCAGTATTTATTATAAATAATATATTTATAATTATACTTTATATATTACAAGATTTTGTTTTAAATATCATACATGTCACATAATGTAATCAAACCTATTTTTTCTTTCTTGATTGACATTTTATTTTCATTGAAGTCCTACTTTTGGAATAAAGACATAGAACTTTTTTTTACATTTTTTTATGTTTTACTCCTATTTTAGTCTTTTTTCCAAACTATTTTGACTTACAATTTTTTTATAAAAATTAGAAAAATAAGAAAATTTTAAGTAATAAAGGGAAAGGTGAGATGTCTTATATAAAGTTAAATTAATAAAACATTCTATGGAAGAAAAAAATATAGTTATGAACATATTGATGTTTTCGTGTTTTATCATGTAGATTAATATACAAAAAATTGTCTTATTCATATTAAAAAGTTGAATAAAAAATAATGAGTGCGAATCGTAAAAATAGTGAGATGAAAAGAATAATTTATAAACTATAGTTATGAACATAACAGTTGTAATAATAATAATAATAATAATCACATTAAAAATATATCGTTTTTTGAGTAATTGGTTAGGGAGTAGAAAGAGTTTGAAGAAAATCAGAATAGTTGGTAGAAACTGGAAAGAACTGGAAGAAACTGGAAGTTAAGAATTCAAGCCCTAAAGAACAGGCTCTAAATGTGTGGTTATTATGCAATAAATAAAATTATATCATTCAAAATATAATTTTAAGAGAACATTACAAATTTTAGAATGTATATGAGATCCTGTGAATCATGGGATTAGCACTAGTTCCTCTACATAAGAGAAATAAATAAAACAAATATTTTTAACAATTATTATAAGGAATGATAATTTCACATTCAAAAACTTCATTCCAAAATTAAATTTACACTCTTCTATTTTCTTTTTAAGAAAATGAATATGAGACTTATTTTGTTAATTTGCGTGCAGTATGAGACTTATAATTTAACTCCTCTAAATCTCAACCACACATTTTATTTTTCATCAAATACTTTCACTTTTCAATACTCGGTGTTTTTTAAAAAGAAAAATTGTTTGAAAGTGTTAATTTCAATAGTTTGCTCTTTCCTACTTGCTTGCGCATGAGAAATAATTAGCAAGGGATATAGCATCATTGATAAACAACGGTTAAAAAGAAAGGGAAAACATCAGAAATATGGATTACCTCTTCCTTTCAACAGAAAGCAAATTGAATTGAATGGAGGGTATTAGGCAGAGTATCCTAAAACTTCTCCAATCCAAGCCTTGTTGTTTGTTTCCCTCTCATCACTTTGAGAAATTTAATCATTATGGCTCACTATTCCACTCGACCCAAACGATAATTAAGCAAAACTAATATAATGAAACGCGAATAGAAGAAGACATAGCCATAGAGGAGGAGACCGGAAAATCTGTGAACCTGGAACCTCTTCTGCCTTGGATTGGCCTGAATCCAGGGCAGAGTTGAGCTCTGCCTCCACCTCTAATCACTAATTTTGCAATTCATTCACATTTCATAATAAAGAGAATGGCATTTCAAGATTTTGACCTGATTTCCGAGCGGCGGAAGAAGGAAAAGCAGGCCAAGTTGAGGAGGAGAATCATAACCGCCCTGGTGTTGGTCGTCGTCCTTCTCCTCGCCGCCGCAGCTGCATTTGCTTATTTCGTGGTACTTAAGGCCCCCCACGAGGAAAAAGAGAAGCATGCCTCTAAGACAAACAAGGCTCACAAGCCAAAATACTCGCCGCCCCATCCACAGCCGCCTCCCAAATCGGAGCCAGAGGCTGCTGTTGTCGGGCAAGGCGAGCCTCCCTCCTCACCATCCAAAGCTGCTGTTGTTGACCAAGGCGAGCCTCCTGCATCACCGTCCAAGGCTGCTATTGTCGAGCCACCATCCGAAACGCCGTCAGTAGCGCCGTCGGAACCTCCGTCCCAATCCCCAGCTGAACCACCGGCCATGATTGGAAAAGCTGAGAAGGTCATCGCGACGATATGTGCGGGCACCGACTACAACGCCACCTGCGAGGACAGCCTCAAGAGGGCGGTGAAGGAGAACGCCTCCGCCGCTCACAACCCCAAGGAGCTTCTTAGGTCTTCCATGGCAATCGCCGTGGAGGAAATAGACAAGGCAATAAAGCAAGCCGGCGGCCTGAAACTCGACACGCCGCATAAGAAAGCTGCGATGGACGATTGCAAGGTGCTCCTCGCCGACGCGATGGAGGAATTGAACAGCTCCATGTCCGGCGTGGGAAACTCAGGGCTGGAATCCCTAGCTTCTAGAACCCCCGACTTGAACAATTACTTGAGCGCCGTGATTACCTTTCAGGACAACTGCATCGACGGATTCCCCGACGGCGAAGAGAAGACGGCCATCAGGAACTCCCTCAAGACCGCCGAGGAGATCGCCAGCAACGCTCTCGCCATCGTCTCCCAGCTCTCCTCCGCGCTCTCCACCTTCCAGATCCCAGATCTCGACCTCAAGCGACACCTCCTCGCCGACGAAGACGACCGCGAGTTTCCGGCATGGATGGACCACGAGGAACGCAGGATCCTCAAGGTTGAGGCTCCCAAACAGCCACCCAACGCCACCGTCGCCAAGGATGGCAGTGGGAACTTCACAACCATTAATGCTGCTTTAGCCGCCATCCCTCAAAAATACGACGGGCGGTAAGACTTATCTGAAAATCTTATTAATTTAATACTTTGCATTGCACCCCTTGAGAAAATGACATTATTCGAAGCGGCCCCTCCCAGAAAGAACATTGCACATTGGTCTCCCTAAGAGCCTAACTACATGTGTCTCACATTAAATTTAAGTGTAATACTGACATATTATCAGTTTTGTACCTACATTTAGTGTCAGGGTAATGTTGGTACAAATATGAGGTGGTACACGTAGCATTTTTCTTTTTTTGAGTAAAGCTATTTGTACCCCAAATATTTGTACCTAATTTTTGTTAACGCACCGACACTTTGTGTCAGTGTAAATTTTTATTAACGCACCAACAGTTTATGTCAGTGTGAATCATCAAAATTTAGGTGCATACCTTTGGTATACAAATAGAGTATAAATTTTGGGGGTACATGTAGCATGTTCCTTTTTTTACCAAAACACTAATCCCATGTGGCAATGCAGGTATGTAATTTTTGTTAAGGAAGGAATATATGAAGAAAATGTGGTGGTGACAAAGAAGATGGTCAACCTCACTATCTATGGAGTTGGGTCAAAAAAGACAATCGTTACGGGTAGCAAAAACTTTGTAGATGGAGTGTCAACATATCAGACTGCTACGTTTGGTACGTATTATATATCATTGTTCTATAAACTTTAAATTTATTTCTATGTGATTAATAAAGGTGTACTACGTAATACATTAAGTAGACTCTAGATTAGTTAGTGTTTGGTCAATTGTACTCCCTCCGTCCCAAAAAAAGTCTTTACTGTTTTATTTTTTGTGTATCCCATAAAACACTTCTATCGACATCTAAAATGCATAAAATGTATAACATTTCTTCTTTATTGTGAGTAGAAGTTATTTTAAAAGTCTTTTTGGCATTCAAGGCAGAATATAAATGTTTTAAGAGATGCACAAAAAATGAAACAGGAAAGACTTTTTGGGACGGAGGGAGTAAGAATTTGAGCATTACAAAAAGTCAAGTGTGTGTGTGTATATATATATATATATATATATATATATATATATATATATATATATATATATATATATATATATATATATATATATATATATATATATATATATATATATATATATATATATATATATATATATATATATATATGAGTAATGGAAAGGATAGACCAATTCGATTTCTGAAAGTCTATTTATATTAACCAAAACCATATACTAACATTCCAATTCAACTCTTACGACATGCAATTGGTTTTCATTGAGAGCCAATTTTGGTCCTATTTTAGATCGGGATTCAAAATATCATTAGATGGAGCAAACATTTTATCGAAGGCCTTGTTTATGAGCAACGTTTTAGAATAATGTTAGTATTTGGAATAAAATTTAACAATATAAAATAATTTAAAAATGTTAAAATCAAATGTTGTTGTTAAATAAAATTTCCAATAGGCTAACTCTAATCTTGAAAGCTGTTGCCAAACGAGCACGCAGGTTCTGATGCAAATTTTTTTTTAATTCTTTGTTACTCCGTATAAGATTCATATTTTACTTCTAATTTGATTCAAGAAACAAACACTTATGTTCTCAATTCTCTAACCTAATTGGAATGACAATGTCTAGCCTTATTGTACTCTCTTCATTCGAAAATGATCTTCTCATTGGATTTTTCTTAATCAAAATTTATAAATTTTGATTTTGATTTGTGAAAAAAAACAATGTATTTTGATATAACTATCAATAGTTTCCTTTTAAAATATAGTTTTAAAATATTAAATTTTTAAAAAATATATTAATGTATAAACATTTATATTGATGGTCAAATGAGAAGATCTTTTGGAGATAAAAAGACTAATTTCTGGGACAAATTTTTCCATGGACTTAAGGTATATGGTCATTATATGAAACTTAATGTATTTGAATTATAAAAGAAGTGTGCATTTTCAAGAATAAAAAATATTGACATGCAAGCTCATGAAAAATGTAAGAAAATTTATATTTTAAATGTGGACTTTGGAACTATCTAAGCATCACTCAATTTCCAGTGCACATACTTAGCTAAAACTCGAACAAATATGTAGCCAATAGCCTACTACCTCTATCACTATTTTTATAATATCATATTTGACCGGACTTATTTTCAATTAACTTTATATACATATGTATAGTGTAAAATTTATATATTGAAAATTGCATAAAAGAATTCTACAAAATACTAGTGTGACATTACAATATTATTAATCAAACAACCAATGATACAGATTTAGAGAAAGAAATTTGACATTGTAAATACAGAGTAGTAAAGCAAAAGATAAAAAGAAGAAGAAGTAATATTTTACTCATTTGTCCCAAAATAAATTTCACGTTTTTACTATGCAATTTTTTAAAAAATAAAAAATCAGAAAAATGTACTTCGTATGATTTAATTTTGTTAAAAGGTTTCATATTGTAGACGACCGTGATCAGTGGTTTACAGTGAATGTTATAATAAGTAGTAACTTGGTTATGGTTGGGCTATGTATGCAGCTGTAATGGGAGATGGATTCTTAGGACAATCGATCGGGTTCCGTAACACAGCCGGGCCGGAGAAGCACCAAGCGGTGGCGCTCAGAGTTCAAGCAGATCGGGCAATATTCATCAGCTGCAGAATGGAAGCCTACCAAGACACTCTGTACGTCCAAGCCCACCGCCAGTTCTACCGCGGCTGCTACATCACCGGCACCGTTGACTTCATCTTCGGCAACGCCGCCGCCGTCTTCCAGAACTGCATGATCTACGCCCGGAAGCCCATGGAGAACCAGCAAAACATAGTCACGGCCCAGGGGAGGACGGACCGGCGGCAGACCACCGGGATAGTCCTCCAGAACTGCAAGATCTTGGCGGACGACACCCTCGAACCGGAAAAGGCGAAGACCAAGAGCTATCTCGGCCGCCCGTGGAAAGAGTATTCAAGGACGGTGGTCATGGAGTCCGAAATCGGAGATTTCATCCGTCCCGAAGGATGGATGCCCTGGAGTGGAGACTTTGCCTTGGAGACGTTGTACTATGCCGAGTACGCAAACTCCGGCCCTGGGGCTTCGGTCAAGTCCAGGGTGAACTGGGGTGGTTACAAGGGAGAGATCAAGAAGGAGGAGGCCATGGAATACACCGTTGGCCCATTCTTACAAGGGGATACTTGGCTCAAGGCTGCGGAATGTCCCGCTCGTTTTGGCCTCACCAAGTAATTTTGGTTTTTTTTTTAAAGATGGAGAGGAATTGAAGCTGCCACAATTTGTCACAGTTATTTGAGTTCTAACATTCACTTTTCGGCTTGAAAGATTATGATTATTGCACCATTAATTTTAGGAACTTCGAATTCTCACCTCATTTTTACATACAAGGTATAATTGTACATGTTTAATGATATTGAGAAAAGGAAATAAAGGAAGAGCAAAATCATTTGTGCATGTCAAAAAAGCTTATTATCTTACCATGGATGGCTTGATCACACAAGGCACATATTGAGTTAAGATACTCTTACATAATTATACTATGTTATAGAAGGAAAAGGATGGCGAATGAAGGAGGGGGGGGGGGGGGGCAATACTCAAACGGAAGAGGGAAAGGGGTAGTTTTGTCAAATTCCTCTTCTATTGTCGGCGACTAACCTTCTCTTCAATCCCTGATTGGGAGAACCTCAGCCTAAGTACTTGGAGTACATCCTCAATTTTCACTCCTCTGTTGGCCAGTAAAACCATGGTATGATAAACCAAATCTGCTGCTTCTGATGCAGTACGTGATTTAACTTCATTTTCCTCCATAGTCCGGCACAGCTCATCTGCTTCTTCCCTGCAACAAATGATGCATGCACTCCGTGAGAACGAATTGGGTGTTTACGTAAAATCAAACAAACCCAGTATTCACACTCAAACTCAAGAGTAGGGTTTGGGAATTGGGTGTCCAACACTCCAAATAAAATAATGACTGAAATCCGTGCCCCTATGTTCTCACATAAAAAGGAGTGTTTTCAAATCCAATTGGATTAGCTTAATTATGGCTTTTTAAGGGCCGTTTTGAGCAACTTTAGTGTTTGTTATTGGCCTTGTTGAGCTGTGACCACTATGGCACATCGTTCTCAAAAATCACTAACCCTAAAAAGACGTATTGTTAACATCAAGTAATTTGAATGTCTTCAAGCATTTTATAAGAAGTATGATGTGTGCATGATTTCAAGTGTACTCTGGCATTTTTGTTTGGGTAGGAGAGGAACAGTCAGGCCTGGGTAACCACTGCAGATCATATCTGGTGTTGACAATAGACACACCACTTCAACACTTGACACAGCATTGGTTACAACAGCGAACAGAGGATTCACTAATCAATGAAATTGTGCAAATTCTGTGGGTTTCTTTCAGAACCACGCGGTAATAGTGGTCACAAGTCACAGCTTGAAATAGTTGAGATTTTTTGGGGAACAATCTATTTGGAATTTGCTTAAAAGATATCATGAGTGTAAGCAGCACAGTACCGGATTTTTGAGCAAAGCAATTTATCATCAAGCAATAATCGCTTTGTCCATGAAGGTTTTCCATTTGACAATCCTGTTAGTTCATCTTTTCTTTGGTAGATTGTTGACTCTAACGAGTATAAAGATGTGAGAGCCACCTTATTCGCTTCCACCTACCACAATCAAGATCTAGTATTTTAGGATATCCAGAATCATAAAGAGAATACGGCATTATGACTTGACAAGATAATGCAGATGACAGAACCTTCTCATTTTTCAAGAGATCTAACATCGATGTGTAATAACAAGTCTCTGAACCCGTGTGGCAAGTCGGTCCATCAGGCTTCCCAAGATATATAATCTGAAAAAGGTTATTACTGTCATGACTCATGATGATGGAAGAGAGTGTCAGAATTGAGAATTTAATGTCTCGACAAAGAATTTATATAACTTACTGAATCACGGTCACAATCAAGAAAGATATCACAGACATTGATGAAATTCATGGAGGTCTCTCCCTTAGTCCACAAACTGGACCGAGACCGACTAAAGAATGTTGCTTTCTGAGATGAAATGGTCTCCAAGAGAGCATCTCGGTTGGCAAAACCTTGCATCAAAATAGCTCCGGTGTCAATGTTTTGAGCTATTGCCACAGCTAAACCTTTATCGTCCCATTTAATACTATTTAGTAATGGACCAGCCTGCACATCAAATAGAAATAGGGGTTCACTTGCTATTATCTTATTGTGATGAGCAAAAAACAACAAAACCCAATATAATCTCAACTCCATAGGGGCATGGGTGTCAACAACGAGCCAAACAGAATTATTAACAGAGAGAAAGGCGGTGTTTAGCGATTGACAATGCAGCATGGTTTTAAAAATTGGTGGAGGTGCAAGGTAGAATCACTGCTTGAGTGGATTTTAGTATTTAGGACACCCATAGGCTGGCCAATAGTTTAATTAATACTCCGAAATGTTTACAAAAGAAGTGAGAAAGGGGCCTGGAAGGAATGCATCTCAAGACTCTCTTACATTCTAAAAATGTGCGCTTCAAGGCTTATGACTCACCTCTCACTCTCTCAGAAGGAAAATAGCCTTGATGCCTGTTTGCACCATTTTAAACATTCCAAATCAGTTTGAAATGTTTTAGAATAATCCCAAATCTGAAATCCCAATCTAAGACTTAAATCCTCCTGAATCCCTTGAGCTATCATATCTCCACACAAAAATTAATTTCAAATTTGAAAGTTTCTGTGTGCGTTGTAATTCTTAACTTAATTACTATGATGACTCCCAGGACAAATCAGCAAATATCTTATCCTATTAAGCAGAGGTATTGTCAGGTTGCCTTAATGTGCAAAATAATTACGAGTAAAAAGTATGACATTCCAAGTACACACGTGTATATTTCCCCAACCAAACAAACCTAAGCAAAGTAAAAAACATACCCAATATATCCATCTCGGGACTAGAGCTCGGGGAGGGATATACGCAGATGTCACTTCCACTCTGTGGAGTAGAAAGCTAATATACAGCGCCTTAACAAACTTTTATATTCATGAAAATAACATCAAAACTGAGAGTTCCATCGACGTAGCAAAAGAGAAAGCATTCTAGTATTCAATATTGTATCAGGGTCCATTGTTCCAAGTAGGGTTTCAAGATATCGGACTATTATATATGCCCCCACTTTTAATTTTCCTCAGTAAAATGGGCAATTAACTAATGTTTCATCAAAGAAAAATAAATAAATAAATAAATAAACTAGTTCCCTGCTAACAACCATCAAGCTTAATATAAATCCTAATTCCTATAATTTGATCTAACATAGGAAATGAACATGTTAGACAAGTGGATAATAAGATAAGAAATTAATAAGATAAGAATCCATCAAAAACAAGTGGAATATTCCCTAATTGGACAAAATTGGTATAGTTATATTAGCACTTGTACATTTTAAACGACAAATCCAAACCTATGCAGGCCAAATTAGTGTGAGAAATATCACCTTTGTTTGCAGATTTATGTCTTGGATTGGCTTTTTGATGCATGAAAGCACATTGCGGCGACTGTTTCTCACCCTAGAGCTGTGGGATAAGAGATTCCAACGAGCTGCAACTTTAATGGGATTAACGCAATCAGAATATGAAAGTGCCATTATAGGCTATGAAGCCAATCAGAACACGGCGAAGATATGCCGGGCTACGGCGGTGTTAGCCGTTAGAAGAAGAGAAAGGTGCGCCCTTCTGGCCGGGTTCACAGCAGCGGAATAAGGACGTCTGGGTTTGGAGTTTGCTTCTTGGGTTTGGTTGGGTTCAATTATTTTTATTTTTTATATTGATTTATGTATCTAAAACTTACTTTAGCATTTAAAATAAAATAATTTAATAGATTTAATACATATTTTTTTATATTTTAGATTTATTCAATGCAAAATGCAAACGTTAATATACATTTAAAAATCTTAAAGACCAAAGTCATAAAACATTAGGTCGACTCGAATTCAATGACATTGAATCATAAACATACAGTCCCAAACCCAAACTAACCGAACATAAAGTAATGAGAACCCAAAAGTGACCAAACCCAAGACGCAAACTCCAAGCCCAGACGTCCTTATTCCGCTGTGGTGAACCCGGCCAAAAGGGCGCACCTTTCTCTACTTCTAACGGCTAACACTTCCGTAGCCCGGCATATCTTCATCGTGTTCTGATTGGCTTCATAGCCTATAATGGCACTTTCACATTCTGATTGCGTTAATCCCATTATTTTCTTCTTTATTTTTCGATGTGGCCTACAGGGTACTCAAGTTGACACTCAGGCCATTTTGAATCTGACATGTTGACCACTTGTAAATGATAATCTTTCCCCTTTAAATCATATTTTAGAACGCAACGACAACACCCATATGATCACGATTCACGAGTCACTGGGTATAGACTTATAGACAAACATTCATGTAAAATGAGTCACTTCCCATTTTCAAACGGAGAACTAGGCTAAAGACACACATACCGTTGGGAATGAACTTCTAGATCGAGGGATACCTCGATAAACGAGTTGGATCAAAACTTACTATGATAGCATGATAGAATTTAGGATATATATGATAGGGATCATCAGACTAGGTCATTAGACGTTTAAATTGAACCACATTAAAAGATTGAATCTAATCATTTACTTAGTTTAAATCAAGAATTGTATATACCTATATTTTATCAATTTTTGATTGGCGATGCTTCTTAACACTTCCCTCAAGTGGACAATCAGATCGTTTTAAAACTAACTGATTGACCACTTGCAAATAAATTTCCACCTCCCAATAACAAATTTTTATTTTGAACATCAACAACTAAAGAATCACGAGTCACCCACATGGATAACCGAACTAGAGACTAGAAATGCTAGGAATGTACCTTTAGACACTGTAATGCCCTAAAAAGCGGTTTAGAAATTTTTAACTTTTGAGCATAAATTATGAAATTGTTGTTTAAAAAAAGTTTTAAAAAAAATTAAAATATTAGTCAGTGTGTAAAAATGTTACTAAAAATGTCAATGTTCTTTATTTTTAAAATAATAAATTGGAATTTAAGCTTTAATAATTACTAAATAGAGGTGGTGAATGAAAGAAGTTGGTTTTGGATTTTAGCTATCTGATTAATATTATTTTGTTCAAGTGAGTTTGTTTTCTTTATAACCAAATTATGTTAAAATGATGTGTGAAAAATATGGAATTCAACAGCATAAGTTTTATATTTTTCTAAAAATATTTTACAACTGGAACAGTGAAAATCGGACACCTAGTCTAAACCCATGGAGTAAGAAAACCTTTAGTTTTCTACCTTGGTTCTCACGCCTAAACTTGTAACCCATTCATTTCACTTTATTAAGAGGAGCCATAAGTTGTTTTTAATAATTTGATAATAATAAAAATAATTAAATATTTTATTTATTTAGCAACCATCCATCTACCCATGACTTTCTAGAACCCTCTCTCCACCCTATAAATAGGGTCCCTTAGGAAGAGAGAACACATAATCATTTTAGGAAGAAAAAAAATATAGCTAGCTAAGTAGAGGGAGAGGTAGTGAGTAAGGCTCTGTTCCGTTCAATTTATTTTTTCTGATTTGATCTGATTTTTTATAATTCTAATATGATCTGATCTGGTCTGACTGATTTGATCTGGTCTAATCTGATCTAATCTGATCTCATTTGATTGGATCTGATCTGATTAATTATGATTGGATTTAAAATTCAAATCAATAATTTGATTTGAGTTTATAATAACGTTTGAAAATTGTAATGATAATTCATATTATAATATAATCAATATTTTTATTTTATAATTATTTTTTAATAAAATAAAATTAGTTAATTTATATATTAGAATAATCATTCATATTTTAATGTAATAATATTTTTTATTTTATGATTATTTTTTGTGAAATAAGAATATTTATTTAATATTTTAATAATTAGTTCATACATACATAAGAATAAATATTTAATTTATATAAAATCAATATAGAGAAGGGATAGTATTTTTATTAAAATATCTCATCTTTATAAAAGATCAAAATTTTAGAAACTCAAATTACAGGTACCAATAAAAATGTATTTTAAAAGTAGAATTAGATTGACATTGTCAATGTATTTAAAAAATAATTTTTTCGGCATCTAATATTTAAGGATTAATTTCTTCGTTTTCTATTTAACTTGTTTCTAAAGTTTATTCTTTTTCATTTTTAAGAAGAAGAAGAAGAAGAAGAAGAAGAAGAAGAAGAAGAAGAATAATAATAATAATAATAATAATAATAATAATAATAATACTCCGTAATAATAATAATAAGAACAACAACAACAACAACAATAATAATTCTTTATGGGATATGATCTAATCTGGTCTGATTGGATCTGATCTGATCTGATTTGTTCTGATCTGATCTGATCTAATCTGATTTTAATAAGAATAAGAAAAAATAAAAAAAAATAAGTGGAACGGAACAGGGCCTAAGAGTGGATGTGGCGTTGCTGGAAGGGAGAAAGAGAGACGTGGGAGATGCATCACGGAATCATCCCGCCAAGACTTGTCAAGTTATTATTTTGTCTATACCGACATTGAAGGTGTGTCGTTGACCCTAATTTTTAGATATATATACTTCATGTTTATATATTGTTTGTGTACATTTAAATTGTATTTTACAATATGAATCTACACATTGTTATCTAAAAAAACTATGTGTGTAAATAAATATGTATAAAATGTAAGTTATGAAAAAAAAACAAATCGACAGTTTATAAAACAATGGATATTTCTTATAAATAAATCATCAAAGGTATACTATAGGTAGTTTAATTACGTAGTCTAAATAAAACTGTGAAGACTTTATGATGTAAACAAAAATAATAATGTTTAAGTATGATATCCATGTAGGTTGCAATGTTTATATACAATGTTTAAATAATTTTTACTCCATGATTTATACTCCATTTGTCTCAAAATATTTGCCACACTTGCTTTTTCGACGGTCGCGAGAACTTTTGTTTATTTCTACGTTTTCATTGGTTATTTGATAAAAAAAATATTCTTGACACCTCTTATTTTGAAGAACTTTTCATGTAATTTTTTTGATATGTAAATTTTATTTTTTATTTCTATACCAATATGTAAATATAATGAATTGAAAAAACTTAATATTTTGTTTCGAGAATACAAGTGTGATAAATATTTAGGGACAGAGAAACTATGTAACTTTAATGATTTCACTTCCTTTTTGGAATGTAAGCACAATAATCCCAAAATAGTTTTATTGATGTTTTTTTAAATAACTTTCGCTAAAACTAAAAATTTATAATGATTAAAGAATACAATCAATATTATTGTTGGATATAAAAAGATGTATGTGTAGCTACACGTCGTTCAGCTTCGGCCTATGAGTTTGGTTTTACAAATATATATTTAAAGTGTAATATTTAGAAATTAAAATAAAACTTGTGTTGGCTGTATGGCTCATTAAAATAACAAACCAGGAAATACAAACTTGTCATATATACATAGAGCTATCAATGATGTACTTGGTTAATAACCTTAGTTGAATTTTTATCATTAAGCTAATGCGAATAATGATTTTATTTTAATCTTATCTGAATAATCATGAAATATTTAATTATTAAAATGAGAATCTATTTCAGATAAAAAAACATTTTCTTTCAAGGTAAACTCGTCTTTGCTAGCACTTCGGTCTGGGTGACTCAGATCACACAAAGTGGCGGTGTTACAGACACCTTGATCCTTCCTCTCCATTTCTATAATCTCCACTAGCACGATGATTTCACAAGTGCTCCATCAAGTCATTTTGTAGTTGGTGATGCTTAATGCTTGTTTTCCTTTTGAATCTATTTATGGTCGAATTCTTTAAAAATATATAATTAAAATAAAAATAAAACCTTAACAAAATTAAATTATGTAAGTAAACATCACCGAAATACAAAAAGCCATGATAATTAGTTTTTTTTACGAAGATTAGTTTTTGTATAAAATAATTGTAACCATCTTTTTTTTCAAAAAATAATTATTATTGATTACACGCCAGAGATTTTCATTGAATACATTGAATACGGAGTCTTGAAAGTGATTTTGGAAATTCAAAGACTTAATTCTAGATTTTCCTTAATTATTTGTCTAAGGGAGAAAAACCAAAATAGCACTCTTAGAGCACTAAAATACTCTAAATAGCAGTGCTATATGTTTTGTACATGTGATTCCGATTTTGACCTTTAATTAAATAGCAAATGCTCATTATGCACTGCCAAAAAATATGATTGTTTTGGGCAGTGTGGTTGTTCACTCGTAATTGTGTTGTGGGAAGTGTAGTTTTTTATATGTGAGTATTTAATGTGCTAGTGTAGAATGAATATATGTTGTTATATCTTACGGCAGTGTGTAAATGTATTATTGTGTTTCTTAATTTCATGTTGTAGTGTAATGTCCATTGATTTATGTGGCAGTGATTTCATGTATAAATTCTACACTGTCAAAAGGTGTATTACTATTTTCATGTATGAATTCCACACTGCCCAAAAAATGTATAGCTCTTTTTATGTATGAATTCCACATTATTTTCATGTATGAATTCCATACTACCAAAAATGTATATGACTGTTTTTTCATTTATGAATTCTACACTGCCCAAAAATGTATGACTGATTTCATGAATAATCTATTACACCAAAACACACCAACACATGGGCTTAGCTTTTTTTTTTTGGTCTTTTTTGATTTTGTATAATAATGTTAGAAGATAGTATTAGACATGTTCAACTTTATTTATGTGGTACTAAAAAGAAATGGATAATGAAAGGTATTATGTTGTAAATTTTAAGACTTTGTAAGCAGCATACACTGCAACATTATGTAGAATTGTGCAACATAGCACACTAGCCAAAACATTGGACATAACACACTGTCAAAAAATATACCTAGATCACAAGCATTCCACACTGCCAAAAATCTTTGAGCTTACACTTCATACTTTGTTTATTAAAGTTATTCAAGCACTAGTCATTTTGGTGATTTTTTTATATCCGCTTCCAATAGAACTCAATGAATAATTTATTACATTGGGATTTTAGATATAAATCCCATTTGACCAAAACACACTAGGCAAACATGGTCATTGGACATTTCCAAAAGTGTAGCTAAAAGTTGATTATTCCACATTGTCAAAAAATATCAGCCCCTATTCAGTAACACGTTTCCATAACGAAATCTTGAATGTTCAAACCCAATAGTCGTAGAACGAAGTACATGGCTTTTGCACAATATGAAACTCAATTCGTAATTCATAACATTGACAGTTTTATATGTATGTCTAATTTCACTACCATATTATCAATGGAAGCTAATGAAGTACATATAAATTTGTTTAGGCCGCGAACTTTTATACACTGACATATTTTCACTCTTGTCTGCCACATTATATATAGAAGACAAATTCACTACCAGAAAGTGTTTGCAGAACATGATCAATCTGTACTGCCAAAATATTTATAGCCACCATATTGAGTAACACATTTCATAACGATCTCTTTCATGGTAAAGCCCTATTGTTATAAAATCAACCACAAGTTATTTGTACAATATAAAAGTCAAATAATAATTTATAACATTGGTAGTTTTATATGTAAGTCCCATTGTCACCACTTGTTTATAGAATTTTTTATGTAGTTTTTTTAATATATAATCCCTATTTTTTAATTATACACCAATTTTTACTTATATTGATTTGAAAATAACTTCAATCAAACATCGTAAATCGAATAAGAGCCCTATTTAGTGATGAAGGAAGTATTTATAATTGGCATATTTTTATGATATAATTTTGATATATCGTATTTTTATTATATATATTTATTTAAAACTACATTTAATTGATTGATGAAAGAATTTGATAAAAAAGAGTACTATATATGCCACTATCCACAAAGTATACATTATGTGTGTCCGAATATGATATAGGAGTTGAAAGAGGAATTGAAACAATTGATAGTAGGATAGATAAAAAGGATTGACAACATAAAGGGTATGATTGGAAGAGATTGACAACATAAAGGGTATGATTGGAAGAGATTGACAACATAAATAGCTAATTTGGTAAAAAACAATAAGTAGTGCTAAATGCGTAGTATTAGATGAGTTAGAGTGCTATGTAGAGTGATTTCTTTATAAAATATCAACGTGTGCTTTGTACTACGAAACCTTTTTTTATGATTGATATAACACTATAGATGTAATAGTTATTTCAGTTACACTAAAAATACTCCGTATATGAATATCACATGTTAATTTTATTTAAGTCATGATCAAAGTTGATCAACTAGATGTAGTAAAAGATCGAAACTTTAGAAACTCATGATCAAAGTTGATCACCATAGATATAATAGTTATTGTCAATGTAATTTAAAAATAACTTCTTCGACGTGTAATAATTAAGGATTACTTTTTCAATTTTCTATTTAACTTGTTTCTAAAGTTTATTCTTTTTCATTTTTAAGAATAATAATAATAATAATTATAATAATGATAATGATGATGATGATGATGATAATAATAATAAAAATAAAAATAATAAAAATTCTTAATTGGATCTGATATAATCTGATCTGATTAGATGTGATGTGATCTGATTTTAATAAGAAAAAGAAAAAAGATGAAAAAATAGTTGAATGGAGCGAGACCTTATTCCATGAATCCAAAGGGAGAATAATTTTAGGAGGGAGGGTCCGGAGGAGTATCTTTTAGTACTGGCAAATTTTTATTTTCAAAAGTGTCGGGACTCGGGCCTGACATTGCATGCTAAGCTTGCTGCCTCTATAATAGTGGTATAAAATAGGATAATCAACTGCCGTGAAGACGACAAAAGATTCCGTCTGCTCTTATCCTAGTACCCACATCAGCCTGCGATTATTGATTCACACGGATTTGCATCGCGAATGCGATTCTTCATTTCAACCTTTCCCGATCGACCGGCGGCTACGTACTGTTCCTCTGCCATCCTGAGGTAACGTGTTTTTCGCCTGCTGCTGCCTTCTGATCACTGTTCAGCTTCTGTCGTTCTGCGTTATCGGCCATCAGGCATAAGCTGTGTGGATATAGGAACTTGATTCCGACGACATATAACGATGACTCTTTCATGGAATGAACATGTAGAACTGCTCCCTGTGATTGAGAGTTGTTCTGAGTTAGTTTATTTTCATGTGTTTGTGTTTTAACTTTTAGGTAGCAGTTGGAAAAAACTCAAAGGAGTTAGAAAATATTGGAAGAATTCAAGTGTTAAAAAGTCATTTGATTAAATGATCATCCAATTTTTATTTTGAAGACGAACATCTAAATTTCAATTTTGAGGTGTATGTTATAAATTTGGATATATGATGTTATTGTATATTTGTCATATATAAATACCTTTTTTAAGTCGTTCTTGGAAGAAATTGGAAGGAGTCAGAAAAAGTGGAAAGTTAATTTTTTCAATCCAAAATAGTGATGACATTGTTTTTTTTGGCTTTTCCTATTGACCTAAAAAATAGGGAGTAATTGCCAACATTTTCAGTACTAGTGCATTTATAATCTCATTGTCTGCTATTCTGAACTGGTCCCTGCAGAATTTCTGTTTTACTTCTGCATTGAGGCTTAATTAGTTTGGGATTTGTACTTCTTGAATCAAAACTATTGGTTGTTGTAATGAACAGGCATTAGGTAATGACCATGCTTGGCAACGGGGTTGTTGGAATCCTCTCTGAGTCCACTAATAAGTGGGAAAGAAGGGTTCCATTGACCCCTTCACATTGTGCTCGGTTGCTACATGGTGGAAAGGGTAAGACTGGAGTGGCACGCATCATTGTACAGCCATCCACCAAGCGTATTCATCATGATGCACTCTATGAGGATGTTGGTTGTGAAGTGTCTGATGACTTGTCAGAGTGCGGTCTCATATTGGGAATCAAACAGCCCAACGTACTTACTTTCATTTTTTTATAAATATAATTTACTTCTTGATTTGGCCAAAGAGTGCTGATTGGATTGTTTAGACGAGTTTGTTTTGCTGCAGTTGGATATGATTCTTCCTGACAGGGCTTACGCATTTTTCTCCCATACCCACAAGGCGCAAAAGGAAAATATGCCTTTGTTAGATAAGGTAATCTTTTCCTCCTCGTTTGACCCATCATGGAACGTAATCTTTTTCTGTTGACTGGTAAAAACTTTGCTTCTGGTTTTAGATTTTAGCATCGAGGGCATCACTGTTTGATTATGAACTTATAGTTGGAGATCATGGAAAGAGACTACTTGCATTTGGGAAGTTTGCCGGTAGAGCTGGAATGATTGATTTTTTGCGCGGGCTAGGACAGTGTAATCACTCTATTTACCTATGGGCTATTGCGTGAACTATGCATGAGAATGGTACTCTTTCTGATATCTGAATGGCTAATCGTGTTCAGGGTATCTTAACCATGGATATTCAACACCTTTTCTTTCTCTGGGATCATCTTACATGTACTCCTCTTTGGCTGCTGCCAAAGCTGCAGTAATATCTGTGGGTGAAGAGATTGCCACTACTGGACTTCCTGCAGGAATCTGTCCTCTTGTTTTTGCTTTCACTGGCGCAGGAAATGGTACATTCAAGTCTTATGGGATTCTACAACCCTTCATTTAATATATTCTAAAACTACAAATTCAGATTTCATGGCATGTAAACAAAAATCGCTTTATTCCATAGTTTCTCATGGAGCACAAGAAATTTTAAAGCTCCTTCCTCACACATTTGTGGATCCAAGCAAACTTCCAGAACTACATGGCACGGTAATGTTGGATTCGGTTCCATATGATAGTGCACATGCTTCCATGTTCCTTTCAAAAATCTACAAGTAATTCTGCTGGACTTGTTTTATTAACCCAAATTTACGTTCTTGTCATGGTTTTTGTTTTCACTTGAGCTGTCTCCACAATTTTGTCCGCTTCTGAGAACACTATACTCAGTAAGGATTGAAGAGGAAATGTGTTTCTTCTTATATTATACCCCTGTCATCATTGCTTATTGTCAAAATTTACCAAGGAAATTCTCATTTCATAGGCCAAGGATCTTACTCCAAAGAGACCATCATCAAAGAGGGTCTTTCAAGTGTATGGTTGTGTTGTTACCTGTCAAGATATGGTGGAACATAAGGATCCGTTGAAATCATTTGATAAGGTTTGTGAACTAGTTTTGGTTGCTCCTAACTTGATGACCTTTCCATTTGTACTGGTTTTAACTTCTTTATATTAGTAATAACTACTGTGCAGGAAATTTCTCTTCTCTTCATTTTGCGAACAAACTAGTGTTGTAGTTTCTGAGTATGGTTTCATTATTTTTATTGTGTCTGAAACTGATTAATGTTTTAATTATTCTCGTATCTCATTTGTCTTGAAGGAAGGTAGACTTAGCTACAACCTAATTTTATTTCAGGTTGAATACTATGCACATCCAGAGAACTACAAGCCTGTTTTCCATGAAAAAGTAGCCCCTTATGCATCTGTTATAGGTCCGTGATGAGAGCCATGCTTTCTTTTAACCAATAAACTACATGATGTGTAAACTAAGTGTGGAGTACATAAATTTCAATTTGCACTGCTTCAGTTAAAAAAATTGTAATTTCAGTTCTTTTTTCAAAAAGATAGATAAAGCTTTACTTAATCTAATGTTTATATTGAGTGCCCAAGTGTTCATATTGTTTTTCCAGTAAATTGTATGTATTGGGAGAGAAGATACCCTCGATTGTTAACCACCCAGCAGTTTCAAGATTTGGAAAGGAATGGATCTCAACTTGTTGGAATTTGTGATATAAGCTGTGATATAGAAGGGTCAATTGAGTTTGTCAAGCAAACCACATCTATTGATTCACCTTTCTTCAGGTATAATTTTGTATCTATTATGCATTCTCCAATTGGAAGTATTCTCGTCTCCTCGTGTGATTATCTGGGACTTTTAAATACCATTTTACGTGCATACATCCTTTTCTAGATCAGTAAGATATAATTGTGGACTGTTGAGTTTTGGCCTATCATATATTTATATATCCATTTTAATTGCATTTATTTATTTATTTCATCTATTTGCCTATATCATTTCTTGGAAATTAATCCCAGATATGATCCCATCAATAATACATACCATCATGATATGGAGGGCAATGGAATAATATGTTCAGCTGTGGACATTCTTCCAACTGAGTTTGCAAAAGAGGTGTGGAGACAATGAAGCATCCTTTTCAAGCATGAAGTGATCTTTATGTCCATAACTGTGTGCACGAGCTGCTTCACTTTTCATTTGTTTGCATTCTTTGTTGTAGGCTTCGCAGCACTTTGGGGACATTTTATCACAATTTGTTCGAAGCTTAGCCTCTGTAGAATGTCTTGATGAATTACCTGCACCCTTAAGGAGAGCTTGCATAGTTCATCTCGGGAATCTAAGTCCATTGTATGATTATATTCCTAGAATGCGGAACTCCAATCTTGAGTATGCTCTTTATACAATCTTGATTTTCTTTCTTTTTGTTGATATATTATACTTTGCAGCTTAATTAGCTTTGGATTCATCAAAATTCAAAAGTACTATTTTTGAGGTTTCATATTTTCTTTTTTAAAGCTATGTAAGCAACTTTTACCCAAGTAACTATTTGAGTTTCAACTCAAGCATATGCTGATTTGTTTACAACTTTTTGCTGCAGAGATTCATCAGACACTCTTAACTGCTTGTCATCCAATAAAAAACGATACACCACGTTGGTACGCCTCTTAATTTTTACTACTCCGTTATAATTTTTTTTATTATCATTATTCTTCTTTCACTAGTTCTAGTAAGCAGGAGGGATTGAAGAAAGACAATCATATTGATGGGGTAAAGTCGAGAGACAAACACTAATTACATCATGATTGATTCTTGTTAATGGCTCAAAATTCTATGAATATTACTCCCTCCGTCCTATAATTATCTTCTAGTATGGGATTGGCACGATTTGAAACCAAGTAGAAAGAGTGTGCGCTAACTGCTAATGCATATTCGTATCTGAATGAGCTTTCATAAGCTATTTAAAATCAATTGCCACTGACAGGATTCACAAACTGGCAGGTTCCTTTGAGTGGCCATCTGTTTGATCAGTTTCTTATTAATGAGGCTTTGGATATCATTGAAGAGGCAGGTGGCTCCTTCCATTTGGTGAAGTGTCAAGTGGGTCAAAGTACAGAGTTATTATCGTACTCAGAAGTTGAAGTAAGTTGAGCTCTAGCCTATGTATGGTTCATCCAGGGAAAAAAACCAAGATGCATGGTAGACTATCATTGATCATTTCTTCACTTGCAGAGCTGTAAATTGACATAAAAAGTTCTGAAAAGAAAGGGTATCTAAAATAACAGCATATCTATTAAAAGTACCACAAAAATGGGACCAGGGAGTGTGTGTACTTCACCAAGAGCCCCTTGGCTCAAAGCACACGAGCAGAGCGACAAACGGAACAGCACAAAAGAGAGTAAAATCACATGAAAACACTAGAAACACAGACACAAAGCATACAAGCATCAACTAGTGACTAAGGCATACCAGCACACAAATCAGGACTAAAAATTAAAGTCGAAACTTCAAGATAAGGCCCGGTTATCTACCCAGTCACCCTATGTCAAGGAACCAATTCAACCAAAAGCTCACGCTTGTGGTTGTAGTTCCAGGATAGGTTTTATACTCTAACACCCTAATCATAGACCTCTTGTTGTTTCCATCTAAGGTCATACCCTTGGTAAGATCTTGAAATTGTAAATGTAGTCTAATACTTCTTTCCAACTCTTATTGGGTCTACTTCTACCCCTCCTCTCACCCCCTACTGCAAGCCTATTGCATCTTCTTTCAGGGACATCCATACTCCTCATTACGTGCCCAAACCATCTCAATTTCACTTCCTGCAGCTTATCCTCTACAGGGACCATTCCCATCCTTCCCCAGATAACCTCATTCTAGATCTTATCCATCCTCGTATATCCACACATCAACCACAACATCATCGTCTCTACCACTTGAAGCTGTTGTATGTGTGTTGTCTTCACTGCCCAACACTCTACTACGTAAAACATAGCAGGGTTGACCAGTGACCAATAAAACTTTTCGTTCATGTTTTTTGATATCCTCTTATCACAAATGATATCCTCTTAGCCTCCACTTATGCCAAAACAGCTCCAATACAATGAGCAGCATTTCCAATTCTACCACCCCATCGGCTTGAATGATGGGTCAAAAATAGTGAAACTTTTCCCTTTTCAACACTGGATGTGAGTCCATCATTACTTCCTCCACCAACTCAGTCATCCGACCACTGAAGCAACATTCCACGTATTTAGTCTTAGTCCTGCCCAGTTTGAAAGCTTTGGATTCCAAGGGCTGACACCACACTTCCAACCTATCATTGAGCCTGTCTCGTCAATCGTAACAATGTTGTCAAAAATTCAATATCAAGTTTTCTTGTGCTCCTGGTTGGAAACCTGAATCTCATTTGTCACAATGACTGCAATTTAAATTTATCAGATGCCTTAAATATGACTGCTTCTGATCCTAGTGAAAATGAATCAGACTTTCATCTTCACGTGTTCATAAAAAAATCTAAATAGTATTAAGAAAATTGGTTCCATATTCTACGGTATTCTAAAAATCAAACTTGTGATTTTCAACAACAGGTTGGGGCAGATGATAAAGCAGTTTTAGATAGAATACTTGATTCATTGAGTTCAATAGCTGATTCAGGTGAACGCCTTGGATCTCACTACAAGGAGAGAAATGTGTTATCTTTGAAGGCCGGAAAAGTCCTTGAAACCAGTTTAGAGAGGGAACATGATGCAAACAACAAATACAAGGTCTTGATTTTAGGTGCTGGTCGTGTTTGTATACCAGCTGTGGAGTTCTTAGCATCATTAGGTGGTATTTCTGCTCAAGAACAGCTAAAATCAAGCATCTCTAATGACTTTGAAGAACAAAACTGTATTGAAGTCATTGTTGCCTCTTTATACTTGAAGGACTGTAATGAGGTATCTACTATCTGTAACCACTAATAAGTTTTATCCCTTCATCCTGTATAGTAATGTGACCACATTCTCAATTCTGGTTTTTATCTACAGATTCTTTTCTCTTTTTTTAGAAGGATAAAAAACTAAACTTGGGAGCATAATTATCAACAGTATATATGATGTTCTACCTCCTACAATTTTGTTAACAATTGCTTGAAGAATCTGAGAATTTCTTACATTATTTGATGAAGATAGCATATTATATTTCCAATGAGATTCCAATAATAATACCAGAAAGTGCAGGTTACGGAGAGTATTCCAAATGCGAAAGCAGTTCAGCTTGATATTTCAAATCGTGAAAATTTACATAACTACATTTCAAAGGTATTGCCTTTTGTATGCTCTGAGGAATTTCATTCTTTGAACAAATCATTGTCAATAAATGAGCTAACATATTCACTACACTAGAGGAAACTCGTATTGAATGTGGGGCTTTATGCTATGCAGGCAGATGTTGTTGTCAGCTTACTGCCTCCGAGTTGTCATTCTACTGTTGCAACTGCTTGCATTGAGGTAATATTTCATTCTAAAGTACCATTACTTATTACTGGAATTTGGCACATCAAAGATCCAGTACTGCGAGATGTCTTCGGTTCTACAATGAAGTCTTATATGGATGTTAGGCACCAAAATATAAATATATATAGTTCAAAAGAAGCGCATTTGTGCCTTCTTTGAAGGGTGGGATCACACACACGCGCGCACGCACACACACTAATATATACTCAAACGACATGGACTTTTGCAAGCAAGGAACCTAACCAAGTGCCTTTTTAAACAAGTTGCCTTACAATCTACTAAGAACACAGTTCGAATGAATTTATCCAATCAAGTGTAGATGCTGAAAACATTTATCTACTTGCAGGGGTAGCCTCAATGCTAGTTACACGTTTTACTTTTCTCATGGACCTCTGTTTTGTGTGTGGTTTGATGTAGCTGAAAAGAAACCTTGTCACCAGCAGCTATGTTGATGATTCTATGTCAAGGCTAAGTGAAGGTGCAAAAAGTGCCGGTGTAACCATTCTTAGTGAAATGGGTTTGGATCCAGGAATAGGTAATTTGCCCTCAGACATATTTGAGCTCTAAGTCTAAATCATTTACTTCGATTACTCAATATGTGGAACCCATTTACAGATTTACCTAGTAGAACAAATAAAATGTTTTAAGAAATCAAGAATCTAAAACTCCTGTAAATGTTGCTAAATATTTGGAGAACAGGAGCCTATTGTATTGCCTCACATGAACTGTCTCAGTAATATTATAATGAGACATCGGGAGTATATTTAAAATATAGTTAAAAATTCATGCTTTTACTATTTTATGTTTTTACTATATTACCTGCCGATTCTTATCTCATGTCAGAAGAAGATAGGAATATCTTGTGTGACGGAGGGAGTATTGTTGCTTGAGTTGCTCATGTATCTTAAGTCTTAACTATGGTGACATTAGTTTTCGTTCCGAAGTAATCAAATTTCTGTGCTCTATATTTCAGATCATATGATGGCAATGAAGATTATCAACCAAGCACATGTGAGGAATGGAAAGATCAGGTCATTTGTTTCTTACTGTGGTGGTCTTCCATCCCCAGCTGCTGCAAACAATCCATTAGCTTATAAGTTCAGGTATAGCTCTAACTCTCCGAGTTAAGGGGATTCTTTGTCATTCTCTTTTCTGAACTTGAAGCTTCTTCTGAACATGCCAGTCTGTAAAGACAAACAAAAATGATTAACTGCTCATCCATGTCAACATTCCTCTATTCAAATACATTCTTTTTTAACCGCAAAAACATATTCTAACTACTTTAAACTGAAACAATTTTACAGTTGGAGCCCAGCAGGGGCATTAAGATCTGGGTGCAATCCAGCAACCTACAGATTTCAAGGAGAAGTTGTAGAAGTTAAAGGTGTTTCTTCACATTCCTTTAGTCTCTTGAATTGTTTACTAAGGATCTGTTTGGAACTACTCCTTAATAAAATTTGAAGGAAAGAAAATGCACTGTAAAATAAAATATTTGTTCAAAGCCAATCAATTTATCCTCCCTCTGCTCCTTAATACTGGTCTTGTTTAATATTCTTAGGGCCAAATGATACTAGCTTTCCTTATTTTCATTAGTCATTTGCTACACTTTGTAGTTGATGATTATTCCTACATTAACATAGTCAAGCCGCATTTGTTTTGCACCAGTATTTAAACAAATCAAGTTAAAAATAACTTGAGTCAAACATTATTTAGTGAAACGAGATAGTATTATGGGACCGAGGGAATATGTGAAATCTATGTAAACTCATTTTCTATATACAGTTATATTATATAAAGACTAAGTAACATTGAAAAATGCAAGACTTTAAAAGCATAGTTGTACTTCATTTTCCTTGGCATTTTCTGATGTAGTACCAAGCACCTTTCTGTTGTAAAACCAAACATTTCTGATGGAGTACCAGGGTGTTTCTCTGTAGAGTTTATTTGCTTATTGATAATAAGCGGTTTTTAACTTATAAGCGGGTCATTGAAGTATTTTTTGTAAAGTGACTTAAATGAGAGATGAGTCATTTGGAGATATTCATAAAAGGTTAGGGATAGTTTTATAACTGATTTGGTCAAAACAGAGAAATGAAAAATCTGGTTTAAATAAAAGTAGGTAAGAGTAAGACATACTTATTTTTTTGAACTTATAAGTCAACTTATAAACCCAGAGAAATACGTCATCAACTCACTTATGAGTAAAAGTTAGCTTATGAGCAGTTGTAACCGACTTATAAGCACATAGAAATACCCACCAAAAAACAGCTTTCACCCATTTTCCCCCATTTTCCTAGCATTTCCAGTGATCCAAACAGACTCTAACACTTGCGGAGCTCAAGTGCTTAACCCAATACGTGTTACACGCCATAAAACCTAATGGTAATACTGAACATTCGTTCTGCTATTCTTTTTTATGCTGACAAGGTGGTATATTACAGGTCAAGACCTATATGATTCAGCTTCGAAGCTTCGCATTCCAAATTTTCCAGCATTTGCATTCGAGTGTCTCCCAAACCGAAACTCGTTAGTTTATGGGGACTTATACGGGATTGGAGCAGAAGCATCGACAGTGTTTCGAGGAACCCTTCGTTATGAAGGTATTTTATCTTCAATAACATTTTTTTCTAATATATCATTGCTCAACTGCTTACGGGCATGCTACTAGTGAAAATGGTAAAACTTACAGATTAAGATTGCAGGTTTTAGTGAAACAATGGGGACACTTGCAAAGCTGGGCTTTTTCAATACAGAAACCTTATCCACTCTTGGAAATGGAAAGAAAACTACATATGCACAATTTCTGCTTCAACTCCTCAGAATTGACGATAAGAAATTATATGCATCATCTATTGGAGAGAAAGACATACTAGATCAGATTATGGTACTAGTGGGACATGCTAAAGCTAAAGACGCAGCAGCAAGCACAGCCAGAACTATCCTGTAAGATGATAGCTCATAAAGTGACATTTGATTTCAACAGATCTAATCCAGCAAACATTTAGCCCTTATTGGCATTAATTGATTTTTGTTAGATTTCTGGGATTTCATGAGCCAACAGAAATTCCATTTTCCTGCAAATCTGCATTTGATGTGACTTGCTCACTAATGGAGGAGAGGTTAACATACTCAGAGGGAGAACAGGTAAAATCAATTAAATTTTAGCCAGTTTGGTAAACCAAAAAGTGGCTGAATTGGCTAAATCTACTGAAATTGCCGCTGAACTATCCAAAATAATTATTTAATACTCCGTACATCATGTATTTGTTTAGAAATATTTATCCTCTCCGATGAAATCAAAAATTCAGTATTTTTTTGCTTTGGGTATGATAGAATAAAGCGACTTTAAGCCGACTGCGCTTCTTTATAGTGAAGTAGCAGTTGGTCAATGCAACTTTCAACACTTGACATGAATCATTTGGAAACAGCTACTCTATGTTTTAAACATAGGGGCCAGAGTAATGTTGTGTTTTTTTTAAAAAATAAATTCAGGAAAATAATATCTAAAGATGAGAATTGAAGTGTCATCTCTATTTATCTCAGTCATTTCGGCCAAAAAGTAGAATCTGTATTGGCAGATTCACCCTGCACAATGATTCCGTATAAGTTAGTAGTTCATGTTTATGAAAAATCTGACCTCATAAGTCATTAGTTGAAGAAATGCCCACCGAACAAGCACTAAAATGTCATACGAGTATAAGCATTTCTATTTAACCTTCTCCATATCATTCATTCACTTCATTAATGGTCAGGACATGGTGTTTTTGCACCATGAAGTGGTGGTGGATTTGCCAGACGGGCAAACTGAAACCCATGAAGCCACTCTTTTGGAATTTGGAAGAACTGATAATAATGGGAAAACGACCTCCGCAATGGCTCTTTCAGTTGGGATTCCCGCAGCCATTGGGGCCTTGGTAAATTTCATTAGAAATTCTTTTCATATTTTTACATTTAAAAAAAAAAACTGGTCAAATAAGAACTGATGAGATTAAATTCTCTGCTGCATGAACAGTTGTTGCTCTCAAACAAGATTAGATCAACTGGTGTGATAAGGCCAACTGATGCAGATGTTTATGTTCCAGGTACTTTCTATCTTTCTCTCTGTTACGATCACAAATCACACACACACACAGAGACACAATCTAAGATGAAAGAGAACGGTTTTTATTAAATTGCCCATAATATATAACATTGGCTAAAATCCACCATTGGTCCTTCACCTTTATGAGTTTTGCACGATTGGTCCTTCAAGTTTCAAAAGTCCATGAATAGTCCTTCAACTTTATGAATTGTGCACGATTAGTTCTTCAAGTTTCAAAAGTCCAAAAGTAGTCCTTCGAGTACACGTCAGCCCTCCATATGAGGTCCTTCTCACAGCAAACATTAAAAGCTAAATGGAATACTAGTTCCATATAATACGAGTAAATTCCACCAAGTACGACTACTCCGTTTTATATGGAGCTAGTACTCCATTTAGCTTTTAATGTTTACCGTCAAAAGGACCTCATCTGGAGGGCTGACGTGTACTTGAACGGCTATTTGTGGACTTTTGAAACTTGAAGGACCAATCGTGCACAACTCATAAAGTTTAAGGACTATTTATGGTCTTTTGAAACTTGAAGGACCAATCGTGTACAACTTATAAAGTTGAAGGACCAATAGTGGAGTTAAGCCAATATCACATCAAGCTCCACAATCCAACACTTCCATTTCTGTATTTTCCTACTGGGAGTGTGACTTTGATATTATAAATTCACAGAACTGATTTTGTGATTTTGCAGCGTTGGATATTCTGCAGGCTTATGGTTTAAAGCTGGTGGAGAAGATACATGACAGTAGCTTTGATCCCTCTAATGTTGTGTAGTTCTGTAAGACTAAATAAATCTAAGGAATATTTCACTGTTAGGTTAGTGTATGAATAAATACGAAGAGAGTAATTATTTCTAGTGCGTGTGTATACAATAATAATATGAATATGAGAAAGTGTAGGAAAAGAGTAACGAGAGGGACAAGCTTGAAGGAACAATTTGAGTATCAATAATCAATGAATTAAACTACTTCAATATCTATACGACTAAACTACTTCTACATAAAAAATTGTATCTCAAATTGTATAACACAAGTGTGTACATTTATTTTATGCCAGTGTGATGATTTACAAAAGTACGAGATGCTAGTGTATAATTATTCAATTGCATTAACATTTTGTTTAAATATAAACTATCAAAGTGTTAGTATTAAGCGCAAATTTTGGGGTACATTTCTTGGTCTACTTGATAATCAAAGGAGTTGTTCTATTGGGTAGTATGAGTTTTGCTAGGGATACTTCACTTGAGTTTTTTTGTGTCTGTTTTTGCCTTGGTATTCATTTGGTATCACCAAGTGGAGTACTCCACTATGTTTAGTTCAAGGAAATTAGAAGGAAAAGAAAAGAATAATTTTCTCTCAAATTTCCTCACCAAAATGGGAGGAATTTAAGTTTCATTCCACTTAGTATATTTTGCCTGTTCATTTTCTTTTCTTTCTACTTTTCCATTTTTTCCTCTTTAACCAAGCAAGAAAAATTGTTTTCCACTTCATTTTGATTTCTTTTTGCTTTCCAATTCCTTGAACCAAACATAGTGCTAATATTTTCCTTCGGTCCATTTTTCATGTAAGTGATGTGGCACAACCGCATATCATATTCATTCTAGTCACACATGTCCCATTAAAAATCTTACGGTTTGACTTTCCACTATTGAAAAATTATTAAAAAGCAAAGTTTTCTTGATTTGACTTGGCACGGAAACTAAAAAAGGCTAAAAAGTGTAAAGTTTTCTTGTTTGCCCTTGATCTGATTGACCAAAGTGAAGTGTACATAAAAAGTGGGGGTATAATATATTCATTACCAAAATAAGAAACGGTAAAATTATTTTGGAGGACCCAAAAAGGAAAGTAATAAAAAATTTAATAGAGGGAGGGAGTATTAAGATGAGAGATAATTGATTTGAGCCACGTGTTCATTACCAAAATACTTCATTCATCTTAGAGTACTTGTCTAGTTTAAATTTTTTGCAGCCAACAATGATTGACCTTTAACTTATAATTAAATAAAAAATTACTCCGTACAAGATATATTAATTAGATACAAAGTAAAACCATAATTTTAAATTATTTTAAAAGATTTATCTAATGAAGTTATTCTTGTATTAATACGGAGTATATAATAATATTGTATTTAATTAATTGTTAGAGTTTATCAGTTTTGACGGCAAAGTGTAATGTGTAAAGTTTTTGTTGGGAGATCCAAAAAAGGAAAGTCTAATGCATTTTATGTGACGAAAGGAGTACATTTTAAATTTTTTCACATTTTATTATCTAAATATAAAGTTGCATGATTCACGATTAATCAATCGTTAGATCGTTGTGAAACTTTAAGAGATGACCTATGTCATACATAGTATTACATTTCAATCTTTTGGTCGATTTTGCCTGAAACAATTCGCGAGGAAAATAAGATCCGTGTAAGAAATATTGCTCTAAAGAGTTATTTTTAGTTGAAACTGACAGTAGGATTGGAAAGTAATATTATAGACCACTCTCGTAAAATTTTACAACAATCCAATGGTCGGTTCATCATGAGGCTTGCAATTTAAAACAAACGTAATACTCCCTCCGTCCCACTGTTTTTGTTCACTTTTCCTTTTTGGATCGTCCCAGTATTTTTGTCCACTTACTTAATTTGGTAAGGAATATTTCTCTAAAAGTCCATTTTACCCTCAATTAATATCCCCATCCACCCATTATTTACTCCGTATATCTCTCGGTGCCTAGATCCTTCTAGATCCACTCCTACCCGTCTCTGGCGATGCAATCTTGTTCTCTCTCTATCTTCTTCCTTAGATCCCATCTCGTTCTTTCTCATGTTTTTTCTTAGATCGGATCACGTTCTCTCTCATCATCTTGCCTAGATCTGATCTTCCTGGAAAAATAAATGATGGAGTCCTCTTTCTCTGATTATGATTTATGCTCAATCATCTCAGAGACTCTAGATGTCGGAGATAAGGATTCTGATCCGTCTCTGCATGCGTCTTCTGATGGTGAATCGATGCCCCCTCAATTTGTTGCCCCTAATAAACCATTTATTGAAGCTGCGAAGCTGGAATTTAATTAATCCAAGGTTCACTGTTCCTCCGGAGTACCATGCACCATCTACAAAGGCACTTTTAAAAATATGGCTTCCATTGTTGTTTAAGCAAGGGGGCAGGGATTCAGCAGCTGAGCATGATGGTGGGAAGGTGGTGACGGTCAAACTTTCTGATCAGTCGCCTTCCCTGCACCGGTCAGTGGCAAGCATAAAGAAGAGACTCTGTGTTGTATGCCACACTCTTCCACCTGTTGATCCCGATGACAATGATGAGGACCAAGTATGCTTTGTGCCTAAGTCTGAGAATCGGGATGTCTAACAAAGGAAGTACTACTCTGTTTTTTACTAAATTATGCACTCTTTTCTAGTGGTTTTCTTTTGGTGAATACCCACTGTGGAGTTTTATGTTCTGTGAAGTTCATGTCCCTAGAATCTTGCCCCTAGATTACTCTATTTCGTATTAATATGACTGGAATTATATTGTCCATGGAATTTTTTTTAGATACTGCACTTGGTTCTTCTTGTGTCCCTTTGTGATTTTTGTGGGTGTGGTTAGTGATGAATGTACTGTAGTTTACAACACATAGAAATCATGTTGTTGTCACTCCATTCACCCTATTGGGGAATGTTGAAGAGACTTCTCTAGACAAGGATGTCTGTGCTTAGCAAAGGCTTTTCTATGTTTTCCTGTCCCCAAAACAAGTATGGAGTACTACCAATTTACTACACTTGCAGATATTACAGTTTTTTTGGGTACAAATAGCCATCGAAAGAACCAATTTACTACACTTGCACATATTACACTTTACTCTGGGACGGAGGGAGTAAAAATTACATATTAAAAAAGTACATCACAAGTTTTACAAAACAAGAGGTGACAAGAATATTTTATTTTATCAAATACTTAATGAAATCGCGTAAACAAACAAAAGTTATCGAGAGGAGAGAGAAAAAAATTGTAATCTATTTAGGGACGGAGGAAATATGCTGTATAAAAAAAGGCCCTCCAGATACTACACTTGTTTTCACAAAAGTAAGGCTTAACTTACAACACTTTCCTTAAAGCAAAAAATACCATCTGGAATCTACACTTTCTGATTGTAATGAAAGTTAGCAATTACTTTTGTCCAAAAAAATGGCTACACTTCATCCCTCTAAAGCATGTCATGTATAAAGATCATTATCATCTTCATCCATGAACTGTCCCACTATATTACCATTCATGTACAATCTCCTATCCATTCTAGCAATGACAAATGTTCTTTAGCTTTGGCAATTGTTCTTTACCCATTTTATGTTTCTTGATGTTTCGGATTCTTCCATCAAAGAATATAGAAAAGGAAGAAAAGACGAAGGAGAAGAGGCAAACAAGAATATGCAGAGGGAAAGAAGAAAAGGAGAAAAGGCAAAGAAGAAAAGGCAAAAAGAAGAAAGGTTGTTAGGGTAAGGGCAAAGAAGGGAAAAAAGTTGTGAAGAGAATATGCTGAAAACGGACTTATACGGAGTACACATGTGTAGAGTAGGTCATCTACTTTTAAATTTAGGAGGGAAATATGTTTCTAAATTTAGATTGGGAGCCAAATTTTGGAATTCACGTGTGAATTTTGTGTGTACTGATGTAAAGGATGGGCAAAATGTAGTCATGGTACTTTCTAGTTTCTACATTCACTTTGTCCACTTTTTTCCCTTTTTTTCTCTTCAGCGTGGCCCATAAGGGGCATTTTAGTCTTTTTCCACTCTCTTATTCCACTCTTTGGTATTTGTGCCAACAGTTAAGTGGGTAAAGAGAGTGGGAAGGAGGGAGTATATGTTTTAGAACTTAAGTTGTATGATTCATGATGAACCAATTGTTGGATCATTATGAAATTTTATGAAGAACTGAGGAAGATGGAGTATAAGAATTGGTGTAACAAAAAAGATACAATATGATTGCAAGTTAGGACAACACAAAAGAGTGATTTAGTTTCACCATGTAATTGGTCATTGGTAATTTGATAAACATTAACAACAATAGTAAACATGATTGTAATAATGTCGGTGATATTAATAATGAGAAAAATGTACCAGCAAGTAATTTTTCATTTGTAGTTTACATTGAGGCGGTGTTTACATGGAGTCGAAACACAGTTGAAAGATAAAATACAATTGTATCCATTTATTGACCAAACTAATTTTGATTAATCAAATTTATCACATAAACTCCACTCCATATTCTAAAAAAAAATACAGTAAAAGTACATCTTTTTAAAATTAGCAAATAAAGTGGGTCCATCCTGAATGGGTCTTGTAAAAGAAAAAAAAAAGAACAGCAAGAATTTACACGAATCTCCTGAACCTACTACTTTGCAGTGATCTCAGGAAAAATCCATGATTCTAAATGTTGCTCCACTTCTTCCCAATTATGGACTTTTGTAACTAAGGGGTGCCCTTCAACTACTTCTGTCTTGCACCATGGATAAGAGTTTTCATAATCAAAGAGAAGAACCTTTATCCCAACATCAGCACACTCTATAGCATATCGTGGATTGTCGTCAATCAAAACTTTTGCTCCAACAGACCTACCACAAAAGTTGGGTCATTAGGAAAATATACAATGCTAAGAGCCCATTCCAAAAGGGGGTGCGGTTTAGACTGAAATAGCTCCAGTTGCTGAATTTTGAAAAAATAAATATATTGTGTTGATAAAATAAGCAGGGAAAAATATATGTAAACACAACGTATATTCAGGCGTAGTAGTTGCTGAAATCGATTAGTATTTGATTTAAAAAATTTGGTTGCTAAGCAGGTTGCAGGTTGACTCGCACTCAAAGAGTGCCCCCACTAGCAAAGAAACCAAGCTGGGAACAGAAAGGGCGAAAGGAATTTTGATTTTCTGTACCTGCAAATTTTTGATTTGGGTATGGATTTTCCGTTTAAAGCAAAATGATTTCCAAAGTGAACATTCTCGAAAAGACCGGGATAATGCTTCTCGATCCACCCAATAGTGTGGTCTTTAATTGCATTTTGTCGGGACCTGAGGAGACCGAACCAAACAGTCATATCATTAGTTCAACACTGAGTTCACTATAAAGAGCTGCTACATGTGGTAGCCATGGAGTACATACGTAACTATTGAATAGTTGCAGAATCTGTGCAGCTTTTGCAGAGCTTGCCTAGCCCCAGGAATTGGATGTATTCCCGTTTTGAAATAAGAAGTCTTGAAGAATTCATGAACACGAATATCAGCTGCCACAATGAAAAACCTTTTGGTGATGAGTTGAATCCACATTTTTATCGAACATAAAATGCCAAAATTCAGAATGAAATAACTCAGCAAAGATATCAAAATAAACCACAAAAGATTACATTAAAGATGAAGACCCCTGCTAAAAACATTTGATAAAACATATGGAGCATTAAACAAAAGTATTGATTGGATGGAACATATGAAGCATTAAATCCAACATCAGAGAAAATTATATACTGTGTTTCAGATGCAGGAAATGAGGAAATACAAGATCATGGGGGCATTGAGAGATATAGCGATATATGGTCAATGCAGCTAGCCAGCTACTTTGCATGCTGACAAGTTTTTGAGTGATCGCAAATTTCTGAGCCTTTGAGGCTTGGAAGGAATCAATTGGGGTTTTATTACATTGAGAAAGCAATGCATTCCAACTGAAAATTGTACTCAACTGCTGAGAATCAATAAAGGAAAGAAATTACAAGAAAGCACATCTCTTTTCAAGGCAGCTACAATTCCATACGCAATAAAATGTTTGAAGGATTAAGCTAGAAAAAGAGTTTTTTTAGTATCATTAGTACCTTCATCCCTGGAGCAATTCCATATCTGTAATTTAAAAGAGTGGGTCAGATAGAACATTCAAAGTTAGTTTCTATGGCAGAATCAGCAGATGAAAACGTATGGGATAGCAATCTATCTGAATGGAACGAAATACCATATTTGCAACATTTAATAGACACAAGACTTTTTAGGAGGATTGAATAACTCATTAAAAGCCTAGGCAATCCTTACGCGACGTATTTGAAGTTACATTTTCATTCTCTGAGAAAATAAATAGATACATGAACACGATACAAGCAGCGCTTTGATAAAAAGGCAATGTTGAAGAGCTACTCACGGCACCTTGAAGAACTCATATACATGATATTCAGAAACTGAATGATTCAATGAGTAGCGGTCAGCAATAAACTGGTTGAGAGCTGATACAAAGTTTCCGAGCACTGCACCCCAAAGAATAAAATGTTTATAAGAATAGAATAAAAGCAACTGCAACAAATTTGAAGGTTTTTTTATACCTGAAATCACATTTATGTAAAAAAGGGCGTCTCCTAGTAGAACAATAAATCAAACAATACATAAATGTGACATACGAGATGAGAAGATTACCCTCATCTATATCAACAGCAACTTCAAACTTTTTGGACAAGTATCGGTCGGAGAATCCAAGCGAACTTTCTCCTCCTCGGCGAGAAGCTTTATCATTGTTAACGGAAAATCTTGGAACCTCATCCTCGCCCCCCAGCCGAATCTCCTCTGGATCGCAGAGCAAATGAGGCAAACAGGGAGAAACCGCCTGTGGCCTTGGGAAACCATCGTTATTCCCTTCCATACTACTACTACTACTACTACTTCTGGTGGCAGCACAAAAATTGAGATTGGCAGGCCATTTGCGGTAAGAATTCGACCTGTTTCCATGGCAACAACCCCTGAGCACGAGAGCAGCAGATCCATTATCATACCCACAGCCCCTACCACTAACATCAAGAGAATGCATCCGAACATAAAAGCTACTGGAACCCCATCTAGTACCCGAGGCGAAAGAGGGCGACGGTGGGGCAGCCATTATTAAACAACGACTGGCCGGAATCTCGCGACGGCAGGGGTTATGCCGGCAGAATGAAGGAGAAGTGGTTGCGATTGGCAAGAAACGCGCGCAAATTCGCCGGATTATCATAACGGTCCTTCGGGAAGCAGACACTCGCGCAGATTAAATGGAAATCGAACATCTACCCTAAGGAAATCCAAATCGCAGGTTGGGAAACTGTGAATCAGCGTGGGCGATGGCGACAGACTATAGCAGGCAGGTCGGATGGATCATCGCCGGAACATTCTAAAGAATAAGAATTTGCAAAGACATTCCCGTCAAGGATTCAGATAGATTCCAGGAGATGATGAATCCCTTAAGATCCTAAATTGTTTAAGAATTTATCCAGAAGTACTTTTTCAATGCATGATTTTTTATTTTATTTTATTTTTTTTGTTCTTGTGTCAATCTAGCCCTCGCCCAAACGCTAAATTGTGAGTTGCTCACAATCATTGTCCTAATAGTATGGCTCTATGAGTGGCCTTATAGTTTACAAAAAGATCATGCTAGGATGCCACCACATGGGTGCTACGATGGGTGCACCCATGCTTCGCACAGACAAACACAGACGATAATTGTCTGTGCGACACAGACAATTATCGTTTGTGTTTGTCTGTGCGAAGCATGAGTGCACCCATGTGGTGGCACCCTAAATTTTCCTTACAAAAAAATCGTTAACTCCTTTAATTTTTTAAAGTTACGGAGTATATGTAAAGTTTTATAATTTCTAAATATAGCACAGACGACTCTTTTACCTAGTTTTAGAGTTAAAATTTTATGTGTACCCTTTCTTTTTCTCTATCTTGAATTTCCACTTTTTTATTTTCCTTATTATACAAAAAATAAAATAAAATATACGCTCTCTATCTCAAATTAAAATTTTCATTTATGAATTTTTGAAAACAGAAGATTTTTTGGAGAAAGTTACAAAAGAAAATGAAGAAATCACCATACGTAGAACTCTAAGTCACTCAATATTGCGCATATAGCACTCCTTAATCTTTTATACAAATTTAGCTATTTATAGTGTCAATATCTTCAAGGCATACCCTCGACCTTTTATTATATTCTACTCCTCATATGTGCAGCTCCTCATTTGTGCGTCTCATACGTGCGAAAACATCATCCTATGCCGTTTACCATAGCTCTGTGAGATCCTCTTCCTACCCAGTTTACCAATTTATAATGCCTAGACAAGTTCATACGTAGTATTAAATTAAGTTCCATATTTAACGCCCATGTTTGGTCAGTATATTTTGATGTAATAGATTATTTATGAAATCAGTCATACATTTTTGGGCAGTGTGGAATTCATACATAAAAACATTTATGCATATTTATGGCAGTGTGGAATTCATACATAAAAAAGCTTTACATTTTTTGGGAAATGTGGAATTCATACATAAAAATAGTCATACACTTTTTGACAGTGTAGAATTTATAAATGAAAACACTGCCACATAAATTAATGGATATTACACTCCAACATAAAAACAAGGAACACAATAATTCACTTACACATTGCCGTAAGATATAACAACATACATCCATTCTACACTACAACATTAAATACTCACATATAAAAAACTGCACTGCCTACTACACAGTTACAAATGAACAACTACACTGCCCAAAACAATCATATTTTGGGGCAGTGTGTAATGAATATTTGTTGTTTAATTAAAGGATACAATCGAAGTCACATATACGAAACATATAGCACTGCTATTTAAAGTATATATAAAGGCTCTAAGAGTGTTATTTTTGTTTTTCTCCCAAGAAAATGAAGAGTAGAAAAAGGAAATAAAATATTAGTATGAAAGAAGTAAAAGAAAATAATAATTGAAAAATGTAATGCCAAGAAAGGAAAAAAATAAAAATCGATCTTTTTCTTTTGCTCCGTATTTTGTTTCATCTTTCTGTTCCTCATTTTTTTAAAGTTCTTAAATAATTATTTTACTTTTAAAAACCAGTTAAGTTAAATTTTCATTTTGAGATAGAGTGTGTATATGTTATTTATTTTTTTATATTACTTTTACTTATCATAAAGAAGTGAATTTAATTTCATTTATTATTTTTCATTTTCTTTTGTAACATTTTCTAAAAAAGTTATTTTGTTTTGAAAAGTAAATAAGTGAATATTTTAAATTTGAGATTGAGAGCATATATTTTATTTTATTTATCTGTATAATAAAGCAAAATGTAAATAAAAGAGTAAAACTTGAAGACCGTCATTTTAACTCTAAAAATAAGTAAGAGGGGGCGCTCGTGCACTATTTAAAATCACGGGGGTTTTACAAATAACTTTTAAAAATAGAGGGAGTTTTAAAACCCCTTTTGTAAACCACGGGGGCCATCTGTGCTATTAGATCGACAAGCATTTGTTTCTTTAAAAAATTGGAGTGCTTATAGGGTCCACCTTGAGTGGATACCATTTTTCGCAAATTATATCCTACAACTAGCTTTACGTGAAGAACTGTACAATCGGCAAAAATTAGCGATCAAGAGCAGCGCGAGTCAAACCCTAGGTGTGTCTGATCGGGAAACGAAGGTAGTACAGAGCAATTGGAGGGCGGGGAGCAGATCGGCGAAGGTGATAGTGAAGATGATGGTGGCGAAGGTGATAGTGATAGCGGGGAAGGTGATTATGTACCAGATCGAACCCATTGTTGGGGTTTATGACGGAAGTTGGTGATGTAGAAACTTAGTCCAAAATAGTTCAGTTTTTGGGGGAGGAAGATGAAGAAGGGTTGCAGATTGATTTTAGACTAGGTGGAATGAACGGTAGCTTTTGGGGGAGGAAGATGAAGAAGGGTTGCAAATGGAATTCAGACTAGGTGGAATGAACGGTACATTTGTTGAGAATGAACACTACTTTATTTGAGAATGAGTATCACTTTGTTTCAGAAAGAACATTATGTTATTCGTAGATGAATATTATAATTGAATGAAATTATGTGTGAAAATGAGTACTACATTATTTCAGAATGAGTACTACGTTATTTCAAAATGAGTACCATGCTATTTCTAAATAAACAGTTATGTTTGAGCGAGAATGAGTACTACTTTACTTCAGAATGAGTACTATCCGTATGTACCTATTTCTAAGTACAACCGATTGTACCATATATCCTCTCACCATTTTTATGGACTTTCTTACATAAATTTTTTTATTAAAAAAATAGATAATTATTTAAGTAGTTAGGAAATGCTTATTTTACTTTCAAAAAATTGCTGCTAGGTACCCCTATTTTTGGGATAAAGACTGGCAGGTCCCAATGTTTTTCAAAATATACTCCGAGGTACCTTAAGATATTCGAAAACTGACTCCGAGGTGACAATCCTTATTCTTCTTCTTCTTCTTCTTCTTCTTTTCTTTTCTTCTTTTCTTCTTTTTTCTCCTGCCTTCCAGTGACCTCCATTCCTCCCCCACCCCGTTTTTTTTCTTCTTTTACCTTTTCTTTTGTTTTTTTCTTCTTCTATTATAATTATTATTATTTGTTAATAATTATTATAATTAATTACTTCATAATTATTATTTTCTTATTCTATTATTATTATTATTAATTTTTTGATTTATTATTATTACTATTATCATTAAAAATTAATTGTTAGTTTTACCACTCTTTTCTATAAAAACACTAATTGTTATTTAGAAAAATAGCACTTATTATAAAATTACACTTATTATTAATACTATTATTTATTTTAAGCAATTAATTAGTAATTTTACTTCTGTACTTTTTTTAAAAAATACCACTAGTTATTATTATTACTTCATATTAATTACTCCTCTATTCTTGAGTATTTGTCTACTTTTTTTGGTCAAAATTGATAAAATTTAACCCTATATTAAAAAAATAATATTAAATTTTGATACAAAAATAGTTTTATTAGATTTAATATATAAAATTTTTTCAAAATATTACTTTATCGAATTAATATACAATTTATGTTTTATTTAATAATAGGTCAAAAATTACAAACAGTTGATTGAAAAAAGTCAAAACGTGACATATGCTCCGAGACAGAGATAATATTATGTATTTCCTATTATTTCCTTAATTATTATTAAAAATTAATTGCAGAGTAGTAACTTTATTTCTCTATTTTTAAGAAATACGGAGTAACAATCATTATTATTTAGAATAGTACTCCGCATTAGTCATTAATAGTCGTCATTGGTAATAATGTCATGGTAAATCGAGAAAACAGGAGGACTTCAGAAAAGAATAAGATGAAACAATAAAAATAGTGTTAAATTTAATATGTCTTGTAAAGATAATATGAAATAATAAAAATAGTGTTAAATTTAATATTATTATGAATTACGACGTATAATTTATAACCAAGTGAATAAATAATTTTAATTTTATAAATGAAACGTAAATATATTACTAAAATTAATTTTCAATTAAAGATTTAGAGTAGTAAAACTAATAAAAAAGTTATAGTAGTAAAAATACTAATAAAATAAAATAATAATAATAAATAATTATTATAATAATAAAAAATAATAAAAGAACAATACCTAATAAAATATGAAGTAATGAGAGAAAGAAGAAGAAAAGAAGAAAAGAAGAAGAAGAAGAAGAAGAAGAAGAAGAAGAAGAAGAAGAAGAAGAAGAAAAGGAGAAGAAGAAAAGGAGAAGAAGAAGAAGAAACGAAGAAAAGAAGAAAAAGAAGAAGAAGAAGAAAAAGAGGATAACGGAGAAGGAATATTAACGGTGCAATGGACGGAAGTTCCCTCCTCAGTCACAAACATCATATTTTAAATCCCTATGAGTAAGTTTTTTAAAAAAATGGAACCTGCCAGTCTTTATTCCAAAATAAAGGGTACCTGCGAGCAATTTTTTGTTTTACTTTTGACTAAAAAATGCTTTGGTACACCAAGGTGTACCCAAAATCCCCAATTTGCACTCCACACCTATGCTCACCACAAATTTTTTTGTTTGAATAAAAATATTAAAGTGTTTAAAATTTGTATGGTTAAATAAATGTTGGGATACAATCGGGTGTACCCCACCCCTATCATTGGATTCATTGCTTGCTTATCTCTCTTTTAAATTATATTAAGGTTCCGTTCGACACACAAAATTCAAGTTATGAAATTAAAATTGAAGACTTTAATTCAAATTTATTGTTTGATAGCACACAAATATATTGATTTGAATTGAATTTTTATTTCCAAAATTTTCAATTTCACATTTTAAATCTCGTAGTACATGAAAAGAAAATGGAATCTACGGCTCAAAATTAAATCACGCGAGCCCTCTTTAAGTCATTACAAAAGAACCAGGTCTTTCATTGACATTACTTCTTTGACTAGTCGAAGAAGCTAAATTTAAATTTTAAAATTTAAAACAAAAAATTAAAATTTTAAATCTAAAAATAAAAATTTTAAAATAAAAAATTAAGTTCTAAAAATAAAAAAATATAAAACTAAAATTAATATTTTGGAATTAAAAATTAAAGAAATTTATAAAGTATAAATTTTGAAATTCAATATCTAAATATTTTAATATAGTTCTAGTTTTTCCTATTTCTTCCAGTTTTTCCTGTTTTTTTCAATTTCTTACATTTCTTTAGTTTCTGATACTAGTTTCTTAAATTTTGAAATTCAATACATTTTTTACATTTCTTAATTTAGATTTTATTAAGTGAGCAAAGTTATAAGCTTCCTCGAGAGTTTTTTTCGATTCTTTACCTTGATGTTTTTATTGAATTGACAAGATAAAAAATTAGGGCTAGGGGCTTTCATTTCTATCCATATGTATTGAGATTTAATCCCTCTTTAAATATTGATCAACAAAGAAATCAACCAAGTACTTCTCTAAACCCTAATCTTCTCCCTGCCCTATCTCTCTTTCTTCTCTCTGAGACTCTTCTCCTTCTCCCCAAATTCTTAATCTTTCTTCCCTATTTGATACATTCACGTATCAGTTTCTTTCAGTTGATTCTAACATCCAACTCTTTTTCCTAACACTAAAGAACAAACCCTAAGTACAGAAAATTTGAGTCTATATAGACAATATTGGGGAAAGCAATCAACTTAAGGTCATGTATAGAAATTTTGTCACACTTGCATTCAGTGACAGTAGTTTTTGACCAGAACGTTTAGGCGAAACTCGTGCAATAATGCCCACTTATGTTGCATATGCTAAAATAAGCTACTCCGTACTACGTGTGATATACACAATACCTTTCTAAATATGAGGGAAGGCAAACAACAAATCTCCATTTCAATGATATAATGTACTTCATCAAAAGACAAATTTTCTTTTAGCAAAGGAATCCAATGAAATTGTCCCTCTAAAAAAGAGAGATCTTCGCTAGATATTATTATTACGTTTTAATCATTTATAAATCAAAATACAATTAATCATTTGTACATAATTTCAGTTTTGGTGTAGTTCTTCTATTATCTTCAAACAAAAATTGAAACACATATTGTATCAAATTATTAATGAAACTACTATAGATTTGCATTATGAACTGAAATTTTATAAAAGAATGTGACATTTGAATATACTCCATATCTTTTGAGATTCTTGAATGTTCTTCTTTCTCGTCGCCTCGAGGGAGATCTGAGGATTTGATTCGGTGGAAGACGTTGGGAATCTGAGGGTTCCTGCTCCGATTTGCCTTCGAAGAAATTAATAGTTGAGGAAAAACCTTAAAATTTAGTAAAATAAAAATTAACGTGAGTTACCTATCCAAATTCCAAAGCTTTGAATATGGAACTCTAGTATACAGAAGGGTATCGAATTTTGGCAAAAAGGGCATCCTTCAAAAGGGCATGGAAGTTTGACAAAATATGTTCTTATTACAAAATTGGTAATTCACATAGTAAACTAAAATTTGACATGAAATTGAATTACAAAGTACCTATTTTGAACCCAAAGCTTGAAAGCCAGAATTCTTCTATTATTGTCGATTGAAGAAAGAATGAGATGGAGTTAATTCGGGACAAAAGAGTCCAAGATTTCTCGAGTCTAAATAAGGCATGAATTGATCGCATAAAATAAGCTAGTGTGCAAGGAAGAATTGATTTCTCCATCTAGGTGGCAATGCTAACATGCCACACATTACACATGTCAAATTCTTAGAGTTAAAAGTCTCAAAGTTATACAAAATAATTGATAAAATTTGCCTTTGAATTTTAAAACTATATATATATGATTTAAGTGGTGCAAGTGTGACAATCTATGACTGATATAAGTTGATAAAAACTTATCTTCAATAAATTCAGATCAACCCGTTCAACCTGCCCACAAAAAAAACATGTGAAATGGAAAAGGTGCACGGTTCATAGCGTTAACCATATGTGAACGGGTTGTTAAAGAACATGGATACATTATACATTCATAACACCAGGGTGGTTCCCTTGATTTATTTTTGTTGAAAAGGGACAACCACGGACCACCTATTGGGACTTTCAGACAAATGGTTAAGCAAATGAGAACACATTCATTTCTTGCTCTGAATATAGACCGATACGTAACTAAAAGTTTGAAACCACAGGGGAAGGAACAAGCTCTGCCATCGTTCGAGATCAGAGGTGACATTTCATATACCTCAGGGAAGAAAAAAGAAAGAAAGATGTATCACAGATTACTCAGCCACACTGCTCTGTCTCTTCCATCTTCTTCTTCATCTTGTACTGCAATGTAGCTGGGGCACAATCTAGTGGCGTCTCACCTGAAAAACAATCAAAAGTGCAATTTTGACATTATGGAAGTCATTACTTACCAAGAAACTGCATATTTTGTGTTGTCTGCTTCGCTGGTCTGAGCCATCTTGGACACAAGTCTAGAAATAGGGGGCAGCTCACAATAGTTTTTTGGCTCGGAAGACATTACAGATGGTTGGAAATGATCCAATGTGATCTTTGGCCAAGCAGATGATCAAAATTCATAACAGCTCGAGTTTTTATGTAGCTGTTGTGCTTGCTTACCTTGTGAGTTTTTGTAATGCAAACTTGCTCCGCTTTCCATGAGGGCAAAAGCTATATCAGTTCTATTAAAAACAGCTGCCTGCATAGTTCACCCTTTACTATTGTCGTTGCTGACAAAAAAATTTGATGTTCTTACAGATAACAAAGAGACACGGAGAGGAAGTGTGTACCAGATGTAACAACGATGACCCTTGCTTGTCATGATAATTCGCATCCACTCCCTACAAGGTTGAAATGAGCTTTAATAAACAATAGTTATGATTTTCATAATAATTACGGAGTATAATGATAATAATAAATTTTTTTAGTTAAGAATGATAATAAAAATAATAACAATAATAATTTCTGTAAGAAAGAGAGCGGAAAGAATACCTGACTTAAAAGTCTCTTAGCAGCAGTTGTGTCACCATTTTTTATCGCCTCCCTCATGCCCTAAACAATATTTTTGTCTCAGAATACAGGGATGTAACAATGGGGTGTATGAAGCTTAACTTACCATGCTATGAAATTAAGGGATAGCGCTATACCTCCCCACTAACTTCATAATCCCCAAGAATTTGTCCTGGACCAGCAGAGCTTGTAACTTGACCAAGACCGAATAATCTGGTTTGATTAGATTAAGAGTAACAAAGGATAAAGCTTGTTGACAAATACGATAAAGCTATTTGTGTGTAGTATACTAATCAAAAAATCATGCAAGCTGAAATGCTCCATTATCCAATTACGTCATTGTCTTTTCCTGGCTGACACCACCTACTGGGAAAGGCTTGATTGGTGTAGGTAATTATATTTCCCAATTAATGAAGAAGCAAACAACACAAGAGCTTTTAATTAAAGAACAAAGGAAGAATACAGCAGTCTCCATGTATAGCAATGAGTAAAATCAGTAAACCCCTTCATTGAATGAAGAAAGAAGGAATGCAGGCATTACTGCTGTCGTTTACTTAAAAAATATATATTGTGGTTATATATACAATGATAAAGATGTGGAATATATATTGGCAGACAAATGGATTGACCTACTGGATCATGTAAACATATCACCTACCCCTGCTTATTGTTTGATGATGATTCTCTAGTCTTTGGCAATGTGTTCACCTTTTTCGGTTTTGGATTCGTCTGAACTTTAACCACAGAAGAAGTAGGTGGACCCTGCTGGAATTAAAATATAACTGTAAGGTCATAAGATACGTTCAAAATGACAAAATGCACTTAATCAATGAAAATAATCCTTTCCCGCAAGCTAACTGAACCAGTTTCCTCTTGCGCTTCACAGATGCATAAAGGCATTCCACATTTGCACACTGATTTGCTTGGCATTGAAAATTCCTTTTCACAGTGAGCATTTCCAGCATCTAAAACTTGACCAACATTTAATCTTGAAACTGAATCTGCAATATTACTAACTTCATCTGATGAAGATGGTGCTTCCGTCCCAACGAATCTAATCAGAATGAGATTTACACATAAGCAGAATGTGCAGGTGTTAGATGTTTTGGAAAAACAGGTGAGCAAGAGCCAGTAGTTTTCAAGCCTCAACACGAGTAAATTAAGTATCAAGTTGGAACATATATATAATCCTCCCTCTGTCCCTCCATTTAATCTTCCAACTTATGTTTTTGGTTTGTTGCAAATTTCCCAATTGTCTTTTTAAGGAAATAGTTGTGCAGTTGTTCTTCTCCCTTTTCTTTCTAAACTAGTCTTTACAACATTTCCATGGTCTTAAGACCCGTGCGAAGTAAAACAAGATTAAACAGTGGCAAAGAGAGTACTAACATAAACCCCAAGAAAAAGAAACAGAAAATTATAAAAGCTAAAGGGGTCTGCTTTGAAAAGATGTCGCACATGACAACTGACAAACAATTTAGCTAGTCTCATTCTCAAAACTAGTGCATCAAAAGACTCTAATTCAATTTCGAGTTAGAATTGAGAAGAAATTTCCATCTCTAATTATATTACCCATTTAAAGAAAAAGAGTTGAAGGTTTCAAAATACAACCTCCATCCCATAAAAAGTGTCCTTATAGCAAACGAACAATGTTTTAAATTGTGTAAGGGACAACTATTAGATATCATCAATAGCTTCAGATGTGTCTTTATTTCTAAATTTCAATTGTTGGCTTAGATACATTTAACACACTCAACTTCTTTTACTATAAAAACAGAATATGATGAAAGGTAGATTCTTTTATAAAAATTGGAGTCTTTTTGGGAAAAATATAACTTTAGAAACAGGACTCGTTTTATGGGAAGGAGGTAGTAATAACTAATACTCCCTCTATCCCTAAATAAACTTTGATGTCTGACTGAAACTATATTTGAATATTGGTGTAAATTTTGAAATTAAAATTACATATTTCAAAACTACATAAAAAAGTCTATGAAACAAGAGGTGACATGGTTATGTTAGTTTAACTAATTAAATATTAAACCTAGATACATATATGTGTTGTGCATGTGATACTCTCCACAGCTACCAATGCACTGTTGCATCACAAGTTTGAGATGAAACCAAGCAATCTGAATCTGCTTAGCCCATTTTGCCGCCTTGATAGCATGCTAGTTTCTAATCAATGAACTAATGAATTATTTGTCAATTGTCATCTACTACTATCAAAGAACGCGGGGCGCATGAATGAGTGATCAGAGGATTATTAATAATCAACTCACAAAACACTAGTCTCTTTGCTACTGCAGTGCAGACTGCAATTTACAGAAGACAATTGTAGAATTATACCTAGGGGCATCATTAAAACATTCAGCACAAACTCTGGTCGGTGTATGAATACCAAACTGTGGTAAGGCCTGAAAATATTGAAAACAAAAAATAAAAAGAAAAACTGAAGTAAATATACATTTTATACCAGCTCAAATCAGAACATTCATAGCTGTAAATTAGATACCATCTGGCTTGCTGAGTGTTCAGCACACAAAGTCCTCCCACAACATCTGCAGTGATGCTAAATAGCAAAAACCCAAATAAAGAAAGGCATATTTAGGAGATTGCATAAAACCGTAAAGGGAAGCATCTTGATTAAAACTAAAAATATAATGTTCAATCATTATAATTGAATTAAAGCAAGAAAAGAAAAAAAGCATGGACATCGATGGGTATACTGGTAAAGCCAAAATATTACGAGTACTATAAAACAGGCTCAATATATTTTGATTATAAGTCTGACATAGTGATATAGTCAGTATAGTAGCAATTAGGCACATGCATAGCTAACCGGCCCAACAGATAAACAAGGCCTGGTGATTGTATGATTTGCATCTCACAGGTACGACGAAGCAGACCTGCAGATGCTCCAGTCTGACAGCCCATACTAGTCAGGATATTCCAAAAGACATCCATGAGAATTGGCATTAAGCTTTGTACATATCGCGAGACATCTTTACAAAAGCCTCACAACCCAATTCTTCAGGCAGGACAACTTGGGGCATTAGCCCTTCACACAGTGTCCTCTCAACCGAACAAAGAAATTGGTCAAGGGTATAAGTTGTAGTTAGAAGCGTGTGATCATGGAAAGGGTCTCGTAGAGTTGTATGACTCATCAAACATTGAACTACAGCCAACAAAGTTCAATTCCATGTAATACCTACTAAGGTGTACCGGGAGGAGCGAATAGGGATAGGATCCCAAGCTTAATATAAGAGTCATCAAAGTCATGGTTAAATATTCACTTTCTCGATCGCATCAAAGAATTTAATACTTTTTGCTAACTGGTTTCAATACTTTATCCTCGAATTCTTTTGAACATTTGTTGGGACATAAATCTGAGTAGGACAAATGTTCCAAAAACTAGTAACTATAAATGCACCTGCTCCGTGAATTGAGGAGACCAAGCATTCAATTAGCAATCAATACACTCAATACTCATTAAGGAGCAGGTGGAATACTTCCCCATCAAACAAGTACACACCCAATGCAAGTCCAGTTGCATATGGTGTGTCACACTTTGACTTTAGATTTAGTGCTCTAACTCCTCTAAGAAATGATTAGAGGGGAAAAGCCCCCCATTTAAAGAACAAAAACTTGATAGCAGAAAAGAAAAATAGATGATCCAGTTTGGAAGGAGAAGAGACAACTCTACTCCAGATCAGATGATCATAATAAGAAACAAGTTCGAAAGGGGGGGATCGGGGAAAGAAGAGAATCATAGGGCACCCGTCTCCGGAAGGCGCTGAAGCTGCATTTGCAGACGTCGCAGCGGGATGCTTCCTGGAAAGGCGGGGGTTCCGACGACATTTTCCGACGTGAGATAGCCTCCCTTCGAGTCTTCCACTTAATTTAGCTTCTGCTTTGAGTGGAAGTGATTTTACTCTGTTTGGCATGTCAGCTTCTGCTTTTAACCACCACTAATTTGTACATAGAACACCGTTTTGGAGAAGCAGGTATGCGGTGCTTTTGCTTTCAGCTTTTGTAGAAATCACTTTATCCACAAGTTAATCACTCTCAAACACCCTCTATATCCCGTAATCCACCTTTTCTGAAGTTCGCTTTTCCACCTTACCGTAGGCTACTTTTTTCCGAGGATGTAAGAGATGTATGTAAATTGATTTTTGGACAATGCTACAGTTACACCAAAATTTGTACTTCATTTGTACACCGCAGTTATGCACAAACATTTTGATGGTTTACACCGACACAAGTGTTGGTGCGTTAACAAAAATGTACACGGACACAAAGTGTTGGTGCGTTATTAAAAATTAGTTTTACACCGACACAAAATGTCGGTGCAAACCTGCGGTGTACAAATGAGGTACAAAAATTTGGGTTACAAGTAGCTTTATCCAAAAAGATAATATACCAGCATTCTGTTCACCTTCCATCTTAGAATGTTTTTCTCGTGTTGACTTGGCACACTTATTAAGAAGTAATAAAAAAATGCCAAATTTCCAAAATTATATATACTATAAACTTTTAAATCTCCTTTTCTTATTAAAATAGTACGGAAAAAAGGAAATTTATTGAAATTTATACTTAAAAAGTATACTAAAAAAGGAAATGAGAAGAATATTTCCGGATTGGCCAAAAAGGAAAGTGGGAAGAACATATTCGGACGGAGAGAGTATTATTAATATAATCAGATCAGACTAGATCAAATCAGACCAGATCATATCAAAAATAGCTTTAATTTTAACTGTAATCAGATCAGATCAAATCAGATCTTCAAAAAATTAGATCAGATCAAATCAAATCAGTCGAAAAGAACGCAACCTTAGTATGGAAGGTGTGGGTTGGATTGTAAAACTGTAAAACAAACAAATAGTTTTGATTCGATTCGAGATTCGTATTCGACATCAATGATTCATATTGGGAAAAAATATGAATTAGAATATAAATATTTATTAGAATTCGACAGAAAACGAATACATATATGAACGTATATATATTCGATTCGATATGTTAATGAATATATTCGAATTTAAATATAGAAATTTATACCTAATATATTTGCTTCACATAAAATACAAAGCATAATATATAGAGCACTCTGAAGAGAAAGATTTACCTACGCACAGCCTCCCCAGATCCTACTTTCGTGGGATCTAACTAGGTTGTTGTCGTTGACATGTCGTCGGATGGATGTCCGTTCTTTCAAAATTCATTATTCTATGAAATTAAAATTTATAGTCTATGAATACGATAAATCAAAAATATGTAATGCACTACAAAAAAATCCAAAAATATATAACAAAAAAAATCGAATATCTCATAAACATTTCAATTTTTTTAAATTCTCAATATAGATCTAATCTAAATTTTCAATCTTCTAAGTTATCAACATTTCAATTTGCAATATTCTCAACATAGATCTAATCATAAATGTTGGAGTTCCCACATCGGAAAATAAAGATGAGTATCACTTGCATATATTGAAGGGTGAAACCCTACCTATTAGCTTAAGCTTTTGGGTTAGAATTGTGGATCCCGACTTTATATGCAAGTGGTTAATTTTACCCGACACTCTATCCGTTATTCTTGGCCCGCCGGAATTCTAACATGGTATCAGAGCAGGTCCGGTCCGGGTTTAATTGTTCCTGGTTGTTTAGATGTGGGTTTAGCAAAAATGAGCTACCCGTATGTGGTTTGGGCTGAGTTGGCTAAAAAGAGATTGAGATGCCACCGCCAGTTGTGTGGGCTAGCTATAAGAGATTGAGATGCTAGACCCGTTTGTCCAAGTGCTAACTGGGCCAGGCTAGTTACCACTTGCGGGGGAGTGTTGGAGTTCCCACCTCGGAAAATAAAGATGAGTATCACTTGCATATATTCAAGGGTAAAACCCTACCTATTAGCTTAAGCTTTTGGGTTAGAATTGTGGATCCCGACTTTATATGCAAGTGGTTAATTTTACCCGACACTCTATCCGTTGTTCTTGGCCCGCCGGAATTTTAACAATAAACATATCTCATAAACATTTTAATTACCAAATATAAGTTTAAATTAGAAATTATGGGAATTAAAATAGAAAAAATGGTAGACACGGTACTGTTAACCCGACGAACGGTGACGGACAGTGAGGGACGACGACGAACGGCAACGGCCAGCTGGCGGTTGGTGACGGACGGCGAGGGTTGCCTGGGGCGCTGCTCTCGTTGCAATTTCTTGGGGTTGGGGTTGGAATGGGGTTTGGATAGGGGAAATGAATGGTTAACCACCCGTTATTAATTATTTTTAGTCTTAACGGTACAACCTCTACCGTTATCCTTTGATTTCTCTGGGCTTAACGGTATTGCATGTACTGGTAACCTCTTTTTTACTCTGACAAGCACTGAACGGAAATGCCTTTGTGTTTCCTTCACTAATCGGGAATTAAATCTCATGATGATTGGTATTAGGATGGACGTTTTCTCGATCAGTGCAAGAAAAAAAGCATTCCCAATTAGTGAAGGTGGAGCTGACAGTGCAGGGAATTAGGACTTTTAGGTGTTAACGGTAGAGCATCTACCGTTTTGGTGTACCGTTTTGAGGTCTTTATTTTTTATATTTAATATTAATTATATAAGTAAAGTGTGTAATATAAATTTTTAAATACATTAAATATTAGTTAATACAAACAGAAATTATGTCGTTCATTTGATTTATTTTTTTTGGAAAATTTAGGTGGGAAAATATTTTAGAAATGAAGAGATTCACAAAATATAAATTCAAGAACATATATTGTGAGATCGGTACATAACAAAAATGAAAAAGCATTTGACTAGATGCCATAGAAATACAAAGTACAAAATTATAAATTGTGGTACATCTTTAAAAATCACACTAAGAATTTTATAATTTCACTAAGTACCACCACGACGTCTTCATGGTCGCATATCCATGTTATTAGTGAAACGAGTGCTCACTGGACGACCCACGTGAGAACTTTGGCCATTATTTGGTCGAACCAATTCATAATCAAGATTCAGCCATTCCATTTGATCCGGCATTGGCATTACACTTCTGGCGTATGCATTCAAGTAGCTCTGAAGTGAGAACACTGATGGAATGAGATCATCAACCGTGATGGTGCAGTAATGACACATGGCGTAAACATGGATACATGGCATGTGCAATGTGGCCCATTTCTCGCAACTACACATTTTTTGGCCCAGTTGAACGACAATCTCCTCTACTCGACCGGCAGCTCTAGTGTTCCCAGGAACATTGACCCGATAAATACCCTGTTGCGGATGATAAGGGATAACAAGGCAAAGCAAACGATTGTCTTCCATACGTCTGACCTCGTTCCAAATATATTTTGGAAACTTATACCCTACTTGTAGCCATGTAAATCCAGCTGTTTGCCTTTCCGTAAATAATTTGACTAATTGCTCGTAGGTTGTCTTCACGATAGCATATATCGGAAGAGACCGGGAACCCTTTAGCACGTGATTGAAGCTTTTGGAAAGATTAGTGGTCAGGATTCCATTCCAAGCCCTACCATCGCAACATAGTGCCCATTTGTCTAATGGTAAAGCCATCAACCAGTCATGTGCCTCTGCCCGTTGTGACTGTATATTTATGTTGCATAGTTTGATGAAATTCATACATGTCAGGGGTACTCGGAGCATGATACATCAAGAACTTTAGCTTCTTGCTGTTGAGCTTCTTCTGGAAATTACTATGCAGGTGTCGGAGGCAATATCTCTGGGTGACACGATGTTTCCTTAACAGGGAGACTCTGTTGCGTCAACCGAGGGGCGTGTCGGAGGCAATATCTCGGAGGCAATATCTCTGGTCTGAAATGAAGCACACCGAAATATCAATGGGAACTACATGACGCATTAAATGCATCATGAACCAACTTCAACTGTCCCCGTCTTCTTTGTCAACAAGGGAATAAGCTAACAGGAAAATCTCGTAATTTGTTGTCATTGCGACTGCTAGTAACAAGACTCCCTTATTTTTTCCGTGTCAACGTCTTGCGTGTACATAGACACCCATCCGGATACTTCAGACTCATCTGAAGAACTCTTATCACTAGAAGTCTGTTAGAATATAAATAACTGTTCCTGGGCCACAACCACAAGCTTGAGCTTTTGGTTGAGTTGGTTCCTTAACATGGTATCAGAGCCTCGTTGACTAAGAGGTCACGGGTTCGAAACTCAGTGCCACCAGTTTAAAAAAAAATTTAGGTTTCACGTGCAAGGCTCGAAAAAAAGACTACGCCTGCACGTGAGGGGGCGTGTTAGAATATAAATAACTGTTCCTGGGCCACAACCACAAGTTTGAGCTTTTAGTTGAGTTGGTTCCTTAACAAAGTCCCAACGTAAGTCGGATCATCGGGGTCACTTTCGTCATCATGTTCATGTGCCACGTTAGACGGTCCCGCCTCATCCCACGAAAATTGTTGTGCACCCCATTGCTGATGTGTGTGTTCTTGGAGGTGTGGTTGTTGTTCCTCCACCTGAACATCTTCCTCCAATCGCTTTGCCTCTAGGTACACCTCAACTTCATCGTATTGCTTGGTGGCCTTTTCAACAAAACACCTCCATGTTCTTTCTTCGGAAATTCAAAAGGGCGGGAAGCGGCATACACTCAATATTTGTATTTGGGATATTCCCCCAAATTTTCTTGATGGAACTCAGATCATCTTCACCGATGGCAGCGAGGAGTTCTTTGAAGACATCCTCGAATGAGACTTGAAGATCAAAGACAAATGCTCTGTTTGCATGCAATGAGTACTCCACCTCATTGTACTCGATTTTGAACTTTCCGTTCCAATGGGCTAGAAGGATTAAACTCTCATCTAAGGCCACTTTTTTTCAAATGTAAGAAAAAGTGCTATGAGTTACGTGAGAATATATTTCACTGAGATGTTGAAGGATTTTAGGTGGTGAGACAATGAGAGATATGCCCTAAATTTACTCCCTCCGTCCCAAAAAGTATTTTCTGTTTACTATTACGGCATCTCGATAACTCTTATTTTTTGCGTGTTTTCATTGATCACTTGATAGAATAAAATATTCTTCTCACCTCTTATTATGTAGAGTTTTTTATGTAGTTTTTAAATATAATTTTTTATGTGTTATTTCCTTACCAATTTGGAAATAAAATCATTTTAAAATCCACAGGGTTTTGCACATTAATCAAAGAAGGAAATTCTTTTTGGGACGGAGTGAGTAATAGTCTGAGATGAGATACCTGAGAGGGAATGGTTGTAGGATTTTTTAGTGTTAGGTGAGAATTGAGTGGTTGTATGGTTTATTTTCAGTGTTAGGTGGGATTTGATGGTTGAGTTAATTTTTTATTGTTAGGTGGGATTTCAGGGTGCATGATTTTTTTATTTTTAAGTGAGATTTGAATGGTTGTAGGTTTTTTTAGTGTTAGGTGAGAATTGAGTGGTTGTAGATTTTTTTTACGTGAGATTTGAATAGTTGTAGGTTTTTTTAAGTGTGTAGTGGGAATTGAGTGGTTGTAGGTTTTTTTAAGTGTTAGGTGAGATTTAATGGTTGAGTTATTTTTTTTATTAGAGTAATTTCCCAAAACAGTCCTTTGTGTTTTCACAATTCAGTCCTCAATAAATTTTAATTACATGGTACTCTATAATTGAGATTTATTTCCAAGATTGTCCTTCGTAAATAGTGTTACTCAAATGAGGATTAATTGAGGTTATTTTTTATCCGCTAAATTTAGAATTAATTATTAAAATGATCATTTATAATGAAGTGATTTCCCAAAATGATTTTTTCTAATTGAAGATGTGTATTTGATTTGAAATTTAATTTTTTTTATAAGTTTTAAATAATTCATGAAATAGTTATAGTCAATGTATTTTTCAATTTTACGTTTAGTTGAACAGAAATAACTGTTTCGAGAATATACTTTAAATTTGGATGATCAAAATACCAAAATATCTCCCAATTAATCATCATTTGAGTAACTGTATTTACGAAGGACTATATTGGGAATGAATCTCAATTATAGAGGACCATGTAAGTAATTAAAACTTATTGAAGACTGAATCGGGAAAACACCTTATTACAAAGGAGCATTTTGAGAATTTACTCTTTTTATTATTACATACAGTATAGGGTAAACGGTGCTTGGATGTATTTTCTAACCTCAAAATGGCAATGGAATTATGTGATTGATAATTCATGAAGCCGAAGGGTATATATGCGAGGCCACAAAACCTAAAAAAAGTACCGTTAATGCTTAGACTTTCCAAATTCAACTCTCATAAGGGTAGATGGTCTACCGTTAAGCCCCAACTTTTCTGAATTTGATACAGCACAAGGGAGAGCCACACCCTAAAAGCTAGCTGATAAGGTGGGAGAACCCTTGGGTATATAAACCCATCACCAAGTTCCCCATATAACCGGTGTGGGACAATGAAATCAGTCCGTATCATTCGACCCCCCATAAGGCCCAACGTCCTCGTTGGTCACGGCTACGTTGGTCACGGCCACGTTGGTCACGGCTGGTTTCACCAGGCCACCACTCCGTAGGCCACCACTCCGAGTTGGCTCTGATACCATTGATACAGCACAAGGGAGAGCCACACCCTAAAAGCTAGCTTTTAGGGTGTGGCTCTCCCTTGTGCTGTATCAATAATGATGCGGCCCAAGCCCAACATTAGCTATTTACTATTTTATCCCTTTATATTTTTCCTTCATTGTTTTTCCTTTCTTGTGTGCTAAGTCGTTTGAGGACTCATATATATGCACGTGGCGTTGGATTGAAAGAAAATAAGAAAGAATATTTACTCTCTCTCTCTCATTCTCATATTTTCTCTCTCTTTTCTGTTACGTGCCTCGGGGCTCTCTTTCTCCTTTCGAGAAGCCTCCACGCATCCGTAACATTGGTATCGGAGCCTCAAGATCTGGCGCTGACAAGACGACAGCACAAATGGCGTCAATAGAAGAAACTCTTAAGGCGCTGGTTGATCAGATGGCAGAGCAAAACAGAAGGATCGATGAACAACAACATCTGTTCGGTCAGATGGTAGAGCAGATTAAAGCGTTATCAAGTGGGGGATCACCTAATAATACCGGGGGTGGCAACGAATACATTTGACGTATGGAGGGAGGTAATCACAAACCAATCCATTTTAATCCCAAAGTTGAGTTCCCACAATTTGATGGATCTAATGTGAGAATATGGATTAAAAAGTGTGTGCAATACTTTTTGTTGTGTCAAATTCCTGATACAAAAAGAGTGGATCTAGCTTCTATATATTTGATCGGAAAAGCTGCTGTATGGTATAATAGCTATACTCTGGGCAGAGCCAACATCACGTGGGAAGACTTTGTGGTGGATCTGAGTGCTAGATTCAAGGATGAGTTAGGCTCGAAGGTGGTTGAGGAGTTTAACAAGTTGCAACAGACTAGGAGTATAGATGACTATGTGGACAGATTTGAGGAGCTGAGGTCTTGTATGTTGATGAAAAACCCTACGCTCCCTGTGAACCATTTCCTGGACAGTTTTGTAGGAGGGCTCAAGCCCCACATCAAAGCATTTGTGAGGGCTTTGAAGCCAGGAACTTTGTCTGAAGCTATTGAGTATGCTAGATGCCAGGAAGAAACTGTACAAGCCATCAAATGGCCAGAGAGGACTGCGAAGCCAATGATCAATTTCAACAAGGGACTGCTACCCACCCCTAATACAAAGCCAGTAAATGTAGTTCCTGTGGTGAACCAACCAAGATTCATACCAGCTGCAGTAAGAGCAGAAAAGATAGCAAAGGGGCTTTGTTATTACTGTGACAAACCTTTTGAGAAAGGGCATAAATGTGTGGGGAAGGGCACCCAACTATTTTTGGTTGAAGTACTAGGGGAATCTGAAACAGAAGAGGAACTTATGCAAACTGAATCTGACTGCTTAATCGAGGGGAATAACCCTTTTATTTCGGCAAATGCTATTAATGGCAGCCAGGGGTTCCAAACAATGAGGGTGACAGGGTACTACGGCCAGAAACCACTACATATTCTCATAGATTCAGGTAGTACACATAATTTTTTGGACTTATCACTGGCTAAAAGATTGGGGTGCAAATGGAATCCCATCATAGCTACTTCAGTCATAGTGGCTGATGGTAATCAGCTGCGGTGTGAGTTCAGGTGCAAGGAGTTTGAATGGAGACTCCACCGAACTACCTTTAGTTCTGATATGCTCCTTATTCCCCTTGGTGGATGTGATGTAGTTCTAGGTGTACAATGGCTAAGTACACTAGGACCTGTGAAGTGGGACTTCAGCAAATTGGAGATGGAGTTCATATACCAGGGGAGTAAATAGATCTTGAGGGGTCTTAAAAGGCTTGTCACTGAGGTAAAATCTAATAATCTGGCCAAAGTTTTGAATAGCTCTAGCCAATTGTGTCTATTGCAAATTGTTCCTTCCGGTGTTGTTAAGGATGAGGATAACTTTACTACTGAAACAGTGAATAAGGACAAGCCTATAGCCCTTCATGAGTTGCTGGATGATAACTACATTTTGTACTTATTATTTTTCTTATATTTAAACGTTTTTTGTATGTAAATAAATTTAATTAAGGTAAAAATATTTATTTTCTTTTCTAAATTTCTCAAAATGTCATTTTGTTTATAAAAAGGGTGTGTTCAAAACAAATTTAGAATTTTCTAACAGAAACTGGTTCAAACAGGATAAAAACTTGAAAGAAAATAAAATATTTGAGATATTTAAGCTCAATTTCGTCCATAGCTCCAGAAGAGAAAAATGTTCAGCACAAAATATGGAACTTGCCACAGAAATTCGAAGCCCAAAATCCAAGGTTGGGCCGGGCGACCGCCCCGGACCCAGCCCCGGGATCCAAATGTCAGATATAAGCAAGTGGCGGACGTTTCTGCGGAGATAATTTTATCGACTGCGGGGCGACCTGCGGGGCGCCCGCCCCGGACCCAGCCCCGGAATCCAAACGGTAGCTAATCGCAACTGAGAGCAACTTGGGGCGGAATATTCGGATATTCCTTCTAGGGCGACCTTCCGGGCGGCCGCCCCACACCCCGCCCCGGAGATTCCTAGGCCTATAAAAGGCAGCGTCGATCAGCTTCATCCATCATTCATTCTCTCTTCGTTTTTTCCTCTATAGCAGCGAAAATAGTTATAAGAATTGTAGTTTTAATTTATTTTGGGAGTTTCAGTTCCAGTTCTGTTCCAATTCCGCTTTTCTGGAAGTTGTAAGTTTCTTTAATTAATATTATAAAAATTTTTTGTTATTCAATTTTTGCACTTTTTATTATTACTATGTCTTTTTAAACATATTAGGAATGTGAATTGAAATTAGGGTAGTAGGAATGTAGGAAAAATAATTATGTTGGAGTATTAAATTTAATTAATTAAAATGTTAAGTTGCTAGTAATTGTTGAATGTTCTAATTAATTAATCTGGCCAATTTATTAATTAATGTTTGAAAAATTACTATGTCCATTTGTCAATGAATGAGAAAAATAATTTAGTCAATCAATTCTAGCACATTAATAATGCCTAGAGATAGGATAAAATTAATGGAGTTATTGTGACAGAATTACTCACTAGCTAAATTAATTAGTTAATTTAATAATCCAACTAGTTAAATTATCTGAAAAATTCCTACTACCTGAAATCAATTCATATTCCTTTTTATCAAACAATTATTACTCTGTCCAATTTAGTTTAATTCCAAACCACAAACACTTTTCGAATTTAGAAGGCTTCCAAAATCAATGAGTAAAACTTTGCCTAACTAGGTTTTAATAGAAAATTTATTTTAACACCAATCCACGTGAATACGACACGGGAATAAATCGATCTCTTTTAGAGTAAAATTTCCCACACATTCGAGATCAAACCTGCCATAATCCAAATGGTTTCGAATAATCAATTCGGGGGTATGAAGGGGGAAGATCCAAGGGCCCACATGCTCTGGTTCTCCCGAACCTGTCAGACGCTGAAGATGAACGGAGTGACCTCCGATCGTATCAAACTATCGCTCTTTCCTTTCTCACTTCGAGATAGGGCGGCCCGATGGTTGAATACGTTCTCAACGGGTCATTTCAAAACCTGGGAGGCACTGCACCAAGCTTTCATGCACGAATACTTCCCACCATCCGCCATTGCCAAAATCAAACGATCGATCCAGAATTTCTCTCAAGATTCGATCGAATCCCTGAGCGAGGCATGGGAAAGATTCAAGGATCTGAAGATCAAATGTCCTCCTGCCCTAATTGATGCTGATAGCCTGATGTTCCATTTTTATCAAGGACTTCTGGTGCCGTCAAAGAAAGAACTCGACCACTCTTCTAAGGTCGGCTCTTTCTTGGATATGACACCGGAAGAAAATGAGGATCTGGTGGAGAGACTAACTTCAAATGCCAAATACTGGTACGAAGACCGAGCTCCACAACAGAAGGCTGGCATGTACGAAGTGGATTCCTTGACGGCACTGAAAGCAAGCATGGAAAGTTTGATCAAACGAACTATTCAAGATCAGTTCAGTACAAGCTCCCGATCCAACAAACCATACGAGTCAGTTGCTCAGGCTGAGAACTACTATCAAGGCAGTTCAAGTTCACACTCAAACGAACTTGTTCTATCTTGTGAATCATGTACAGGTGCACATTTGACAGCCCAGTGCCCTTACTATGAAAGCCCAATCAAGGAAAAGCCTAGAGAAGTAAATTTGGCCTAGTATGCAAACAAGGGGGAAGGACCATGGGCCACGAACCAGTACCAAACAGCCCACTGGCGCGATGATCTTTCAAGAGAGCGCAACAACAACAATTTTCAAAGAAATAATCGTCCGAGGGACGATTTCAGACAAGGAGGCTGGAACAACAACTGGAATCAGAGAGGGCCTAACTTCAACCAAGGAGGGAATACTCAAGCATATGTCCCTCCACACCAGAGGCAAGCTGAGGATCCCACAACCGAGATGAAGAAAATGCTAGAAGAAAAAGACAAGAAAAATGAAGAAAGAATCCAGAGATTGGAGGAGTCGATACGACAACTTATGGAACAAATGACGATCCGACCTCCTGGAACTCTGCCGGCCAAAACTGAAAACAACCCACGAGAACACCTCAAGGCTGTTACCTTGCGAAGTGGGAAGGAAACAAAGGGCATTGGCCAGAGTTCTGAACCAACTCTGAAGGATTCTATGGCTGAACCAGTCAATGAGCCGACTGAGAAAAAGAAAGAAGAAGAAAAGAAGGACGAAGAACCTTTCCAGTCCCAACATCCAAACGGCGATCTCCCGCCAAAGAAGGTGACCATACCCTTCCCCTCAAGGGTAAAGAAGAGCAAAGATGAAAAAGCCTTCAAGAAGTTCTTAGACATCATGGGCCAAGTTGAAGTCAAACTACCCTTAGTCGATGTCTTGACGGAGATGCCAAGGTACGCCAAGTTCTTAAAAGACTTGGTCACACATAAAAGGGACTGGGAGGAACTTCCAATGATCAATCTCAACGCAAGCTGTTCCGCGTTGTTGTTCCAGCACATACCTGAAAAATGCAAGGATCCAGGTAGGTTCTCTATCCCTTGTTCTATTAAAGACATGCATTTTAAACATGTCCTAGCAGACTTAGGTGCAAGCATTAATCTGATGCCCACGTCGATTATGGAACAGTTAGGAATTTCTGAACTAAAACCATCTCGAACATGTGTTCAACTAGCAGATAGTTCTGTCCGTTACCCTCGGGGAATAGTTGAGGACGTGTACGTTAAGGTTGATAAATTCACATTCCCAGCTGATTTCGTAATCCTTGATATGGAAGAGGATTCTGAAATGCCTCTGATTTTAGGCCGGCCATTTTTAGCAACTGCTAAGGCCTTGATTAATGTTCATGAAGGGAAAATGACCTTGAAAGTTGGAGAAGATGAATGTACCTTCAAATTGACAGACTTGATGAACCAATCTCCAGACCCTACTGAATTTTGTCACTCTGTGAAAATTTTAAAAAACAAAGAGTCTGTTGAGACACTTCTTGGTCTGGAGGAGATTTTGAAGGTTGAGGAGATTGAATCAAGCAAGTGTGAGGATGTTCAGGAAGTAGAGGCTAAGGGATCTGATTCCCTAGACTTGAAGCCACTTCCCAAACATCTTGAGTATGTATTTCTGGATGACAAGGGCAAATGCCCCGTCGTCATCGCATCTGATCTGAGTGTGGGACAAAAGGCCGATCTAATAACAGTCCTCCGACAACACAAGCAAGCTTTTGCTTGGAAGTTGGAGGATATTCAAGGAATCAGCCCGGCCTTTTGCACCCACAAAATTGCAATTGAAGAAGGGTGTAAGCCCGTTGTTCAAGCACAACGAAGGCTTAACCCGAAGTTAATGGAGGTTGTCCAGAAAGAGGTCCTCCGATTGTTAGACGCAGGTATCATCTACCCTATTTCTGACAGTCGGTGGGTTAGTCCCATTCATGTTGTCCCAAAGAAGGGAGGAATGACAGTTGTTCAAAATGAGAAGGGTGAACTTGTGCCCAGTCGCACAGTCACCGGGTGGAGAATGGTAATTGACTATCGCAAACTGAATGATGCCACCCGGAAAGACCATTTTCCCCTTCCATTTATTGACCAGTTAATTGAGAGACTGGCGGGGCATGCTTATTACTGTTTTCTCGATGGAATGAGCGGTTACTTTCAAATTCATGTCAACCTCGAGGATCAGGAAAAGACCACATTTACATGTCCATTCGGAACGTTCGCCTTCCGGCGAATGTCCTTTGGTTTATGTAATGCCCCTGCCACCTTCATGAGATGTATGATCGCAATCTTTGAGAAATTTATTGGCGATTTCATGGAGGTCTTTATGGATGATTTCTCCATCATTGGGGAATCATTTGAAGAGTGTCTCAAGAACCTCGAGAAGGTGTTGAAGCGGTGCGAGGAGACCCACCTGTCCTTAAGTTGGGAGAAATGCCACTTTTTGGTCAAGGAAGGGATCGTACTAGGACATAAGGTCTCTAGCAAGGGTGTCGAAGTCGACAGGGCAAAAATTGAAACGATAGAGAAACTTCCCCCACCAACTTCCGTTAGAGCCATCCGTAGCTTTCTTGGCCACGCTGGTTTCTATCGAAGGTTTATAAAGGATTTCTCTAAAATAGCTAAGCCTTTGACCCGCCTGCTAGAAAAAGGAGCAGAATTTGACTTTGATGACGAATGCCTAGAAGCCTTTAACACTCTAAAGGAAAAATTGACCACCGCACCAGTCCTTGTGGCTCCTGACTGGACCAAACCATTTGAGCTTATGTGTGACGCTAGTGATCAAGTGATAGGGGCTATTCTTGGCCAACGGGAGGGTAAAAACTTCCATCCTATTTACTATGCTAGTAGAACATTGTCAGGGCCACAACTGAATTACACCACCACCGAGAAAGAGTTCCTCGCCATAGTATATGCTCTGGAAAAGTTTAGGCCTTACCTCATTCTGTCAGAAGTTACTGTCTACACCGATCATTCGGCGTTAAGATATCTACTTCAGAAGAATGACGCGAAGCCTAGGCTATTACGCTGGGTATTATTGTTGCAGGAGTTTAAAGTTCAGGTCAAGGACCGAAGTGGTTCCGCAAATCAGGCTGCCGACCACCTGTCTCGTCTAGAACTAGACGTGGCCAGTCAATTTGGAGAATGCACAGTCGATGAGGTTTTTCCGTTTGAGAGAATACTCAGAGCTGATGAGAAGTCACCATGGTATGCCGATATAGCTAACTTTTTAGCTGGAAATATCGAACCTACCATGGTCTCTTCTCATATGAAACGGAAGCTCAAACGGGAAGCCAATCACTACTTCTGGGAGGATCCCTACCTGTTTCGGATTTGCGCTGTCAGGGTGGTGAGAAGGTGTGTGAATGAAGAAGAAGGGGAAGAGATACTGAAACACTGTCATGCTGGGCTAGTTGGTGGCCATTTTTCAGGAACAAGAACCGCACGGAAGGTTCTAGACAGTGGGTTCTTTTGGCCCACCATTTTTCGAGACGCCCATACATTTGTGACCAGGTGTGAGGAATGCCAAAGGACGGGAAACATCACCCGTCGTGATGAGATGCCACAACATTATATACTTCCGTGTGAGGTATTTGATGTTTGGGGTATTGACTTTGTTGGACCATTCCCGAGCTCATACGGAAATAAATATATCCTGGTGGCGGTCGAATACGTCTCGAAGTGGGCCGAAGCCCAAGCTTGTCAGAGGGATGATGCACGCACGGTGGTGCATTTCTTGAAGAAATTGTTTGCGAGGTTCGGAGTACCTCGAGTATTGATTAGTGACAGAGGGACCCATTTCCGAAATGATCCCTTGGCCAGAACCTTGCAGAGATACGGAGTCCAACACAGAGGGGGTGTTGCTTATCATCCCCAGACTCAAGGCCAAGTGGAGAACACGAACAGAGATCTGAAGGCAATCCTGGAAAAGACAGTTGCTAAGACTCGGAAGGACTGGAGTTTGAAGCTTGATGATGCCTTATGGGCCTTCCGAACTGCTTATAAAACTCCCATCGGAAGTACTCCTTTCCATCTCGTTTACGGGAAATCTTGTCACCTGCCCGTCGAGATCGAACACAAAGCACTCTGGGCACTCAGAAACGTGTGTCTGGATTCATCAGCAGCAGGAAGGGAGAGATTCTACCAGTTGGATGAGTTAGATGAGTGGAGAACGCTTGCTTTCCACAACAATCTGCTATACAAGGAGCGCGTCAAGAAGTACCACGATGCGCACATTAAACAATCCAAAGAGTTCCATGAAGGGGACCAAGTACTTCTGTACAATTCTCGGTTGAGGTTGTTTCCTGGAAAACTGAAGTCTCGATGGTCTGGACCGTTTCAAGTGGTGAAGGTCTATCCGTATGGAACGGTAGAAATTCGAGGGAAGAATGGGGAATTCAAAGTCAATGGTCACCGCCTGAAGAAATTTGAGGGAGGAGATGTGTTCCGAGAAAAAACCATGATGTACCTCCAAATCTTGGAGGACTGAAGAAGGAGAATTGCGTCCAGCTAAATGACGTTAAAGAAGCGCTGAACGGGAGGCAACCCGTTAATAATAAAAAAATAGTGAGAAAAAAACTTTTTTGTGTGATAAAAATGATATCTGTACCGTGTACAGAATGACTGTCTAAGCTGGAATGGTACTTAAGTGGGCACAACGGGTGACGCCTTCGGGAGCTGAACTTGTCCCACCATTCCTACTGGGTCATTCTGTAGAAAGGATTATTCGGGTGAGCCTAAGAGCACCTAATTGGCAGCATTCTGCCCGATCCCGAATATTCTGAATCGGTCCGGTCACCATTTTTAACACACTTATTTTGTGAGATAAGAGAGGAAAGAACATAGAACAAAAAAAAAGAGAGTACTTGTCGCACCAGATTTTGGGGGCAAGTTTAACATGTTTGTTCAACTCTGTGCAGATGGCTGATTTCCCTGCTAATGGACTAGACTTACCTTTTGTTACCCCCGAGGCACGCGAACGATATCGGGATTGGGGTAGCAAGAAGGTACTGACGCCGCCGATGATATTGGACCATGCAGCGCTAGAGAGCATGGGGTATTGGGAGGAGGTTGATGACTTCCTCCATGACCCCAAATGGAGGTGTTTGCTTTCACTCCGTGCACAAGCTAGCGTGCCACTGACGATGGAGTTCATCTGCTCGCTGAGGTTCAGCGTTTATGGGAGCAGAGTTCGAGATGTGGAGGGAGTGCATCCCTCAGTACGGATGACATTCACGCTACGTGGGACGAGGTTTGATATCCCCGTTCTTGACCTAGGACGCCTGCTGGGGATATATACTCTTGAGGAGACGAGCTCACCGGACTTTCTTGCCCTGCCACGTCGACTTCCTTTGGATGTTGACGTCAAGGCATTTTGGAGGACTCATTCACGTAGCACTAGAGACTTCAGCAACAAGTACAGCTCATCATCCGATTGGAGGAGTCCCGCGTGGAGGATACTTAGTCACCTCCTCTGCTGCAGCTACTTTGGGCGTCATAAGAACGCCAACAGAGTTTACGACACTGATCTGATCTTCTTTTGGAGCCTGGAGAGCCACACACCTGTGGACCTTTCCTCCTTTGTTGGGCGTTTCCTGTTTGATCAGTCGACAGGAAATCGACATCACATCCAGGCTGGACCCATTATCACTCTGTTGGCGTACGCCCTCATGCCTACCATGGTCATCCCAGACCTTCTCCCAGAGGAGTCTAGTGTACGGCCTATCACTTCTGAGTCTCTCATCCACATGGGATTCAGAAAGAGGCCACGCGACACTAGATACGAGCCAGATCAGGACACGGGCACGGGCAGTCCTTCATACATGCCGGCGAGCATGCCCGCAGATGGAGCCTCTTCCTCTGCTGTTCCACGTCCATTGCCTACTACATTTGAGGAGCTAACCACTGCTTTTGGTGATCTCCGGACATCGATTGTTTCACGCTTCCAGCTTTATGAGCAGCGGTGGACCGCCTTTGAGCAACGTCAGGAGGCTTGCTGGAAGGAAATTCATGATCATCAGCAGCGCATTGAGACTAGCCTTGCGGAGCAGGGTACGCAAATTGCCCATATCTTGGACTACGTGGAGGCACAGCAAGGAGTCCCTAGCACCACTCGCCAGAGAGGGCGCGGTCGCGGGCAAGGAGGAGGACGTGGGCAATGAGCTATTCCTCTGCACTAATATGTTTCTTCTGTTTTGTTTGTTTGACTCAGGAATGGTTGGAACTTCAGTTTGTTTTGAACACACCTTTGGTAAACTATTTTTATTACTTTTATTTACATCATCATATTGTTTATCTTTAAGTGTGAGGATAACTTAGTATTTGCATGCAAGTTCTTCCACCATAACTCTAATTTCTGATCACTTTAAAACCCGCAAGGGCGCGGTTACGTTTAAGTGTGAGGAGGAGAGAGTTATGGTTGAATCACTTTTTTTAAAATATAATTTATCTTTATATTTGTAGGAAAATTATATAGACAGTCATCAATTTTAGTTTTCTAAGAAAAATTCTTTTACCCTAAAAATAAGAAAATTTAAATTTTTTTCAAAACTTAAATTTTTGTGCAAATTTTTGAAAATTTTTGGTACAAATTGACAAAATTTGGTCTAACAATTGTTTTAAAATCACGCTCTGTAATTTTTCAGTACATATTTATTCTGTACAAAAATATTTCGTAAGGTCAAATAATTTTTAATTGTTTTATTAGAAATCTCTTAAGATACTGCTCCGCTATTTTTCAAAATATGAGCACTTATTGTTTCTTTAAAAATTCTTTCTTAAAACCTTTTTTTCAAAACACACCTTGGTGAGAACGAGTTCTGGAGTGTTCTATGTCAGATGATGAGACTTATATTAAAGTGAGTGCCAAAAAGCATGCGGTTCCATGTCGTGTGATGAAGTTTTTGAGTGAATAAAAATCCAAAAAGCTCGTGGTTCTATGTCATGAGATGAGGATCAAGGTTTATGCTCGTGTCAACATAACAAGGTGATGTTATCAAAAAAGAAAAAAAAAGAGTTACATTTTCAAGAAACAATTTTCTAATTCAATCATTAAAGATTCTTTGACCTTGTAAAATATTCAAGTAACTAAATAAATTGTTATTTAAAATTTAGAGAACATGATTTTGATAAAACCAATATTCCTAAATTTTGATCATGCAAACCAAGTTTGATTAAATTTGTATAAAAATTTAAGTTTGACAAAATTTTTATTTCCTAACAATATGGGTTCAACTTCTTTTTAGAAAATTAAGTTGATGACTGTCCAATATCTTGTTCCTACAAATAGATTGTGTAAATATTTTTCGTAAATGTGTTAAATTGTCCTTGTTCTTTTAGTTATTCAGTTTGTTGCTTGAGGGCAAGCAACGTTTAAGTGTGAGGAATTTGATAAGTACATTTTGTACTTATTATTTTTCTTATATTTAAACGTTTTTTGTATGTAAATAAATTTAATTAAGGTAAAAATATTTATTTTCTTTTCTAAATTTCTCAAAATGTCATTTTGTTTATAAAAAGGGTGTGTTCAAAACAAATTTAGAATTTTCTAACAGAAACTGGTTCAAACAGGATAAAAACTTGAAAGAAAATAAAATATTTGAGATATTTAAGCTCAATTTCGTCCATAGCTCCAGAAGAGAAAAATGTTCAGCACAAAATATGGAACTTGCCACAGAAATTCGAAGCCCAAAATCCAAGGTTGGGCCGGGCGACCGCCCCGGACCCAGCCCCGGGATCCAAATGTCAGATATAAGCAAGTGGCGGACGTTTCTGCGGAGATAATTTTATCGACTGCGGGGCGACCTGCGGGGCGCCCGCCCCGGACCCAGCCCCGGAATCCAAACGGTAGCTAATCGCAACTGACAGCAACTTGGGGCGGAATATTCGGATATTCCTTCTAGGGCGACCTTCCGGGCGGCCGCCCCACACCCCGCCCCGGAGATTCCTAGGCCTATAAAAGGCAGCGTCGATCAGCTTCATCCATCATTCATTCTCTCTTCGTTTTTTCCTCTATAGCAGCGAAAATAGTTATAAGAATTGTAGTTTTAATTTATTTTGGGAGTTTCAGTTCCAGTTCTGTTCCAATTCCGCTTTTCTGGAAGTTGTAAGTTTCTTTAATTAATATTATAAAAATGTTTTGTTATTCAATTTTTGCACTTTTTATTATTACTATGTCTTTTTAAACATATTAGGAATGTGAATTGAAATTAGGGTAGTAGGAATGTAGGAAAAATAATTATGTTGGAGTATTAAATTTAATTAATTAAAATGTTAAGTTGCTAGTAATTGTTGAATGTTCTAATTAATTAATCTGGCCAATTTATTAATTAATGTTTGAAAAATTACTATGTCCATTTGTCAATGAATGAGAAAAATAATTTAGTCAATCAATTCTAGCACATTAATAATGCCTAGAGATAGGATAAAATTAATGGAGTTATTGTGACAGAATTACTCACTAGCTAAATTAATTAGTTAATTTAATAATCCAACTAGTTAAATTATCTGAAAAATTCCTACTACCTGAAATCAATTCATATTCCTTTTTATCAAACAATTATTACTCTGTCCAATTTAGTTTAATTCCAAACCACAAACACTTTTCGAATTTAGAAGGCTTCCAAAATCAATGAGTAAAACTTTGCCTAACTAGGTTTTAATAGAAAATTTATTTTAACACCAATCCACGTGAATACGACACGGGAATAAATCGATCTCTTTTAGAGTAAAATTTACTACCGCTAAAACTCTTTCGTCACTGGAAGAGTATCAAGATTTGTTTCAAGTTCCTCAGGGACTCCCACCTTCTAGGGGGTCTTTGACCATGCCATACCTTTACATCCTAATGCAACTCCTGTGAACATTAGGCCTTACAGGTACCCTCTTAAGCAAAAGGATGTGATTGAACAGCTTGTGAAAGAAATGAAGCAGACCGGCATAATACAAGACAGTGGGAGTTCTTATGCCTCACCAGTTGTTCTTGTGGGGAAAAAAGATGGTAGTTGGAGACTTTGTGTAGACTACAGGGGATTGAACAAACAAACCGTGAAACACAAATTTCCTATACCACTGGTTGATGAGCTGATTGATGAATTGGCAGGAGCTTATGTGTTCAGCAAGATAGACCTAAGGTCTGGGTATCATCAAATAAGAGTGACACCTCAGGACATTCACAAAACAGCCTTCAGGACCCATCATGGACATTATGAATTTCTTGTCATGCCATTTGGGCTTACTAACGCTCCTGCCACCTTCCAGAGTTTGATGAACCATATCTTTAGGAACCGGCTAAGGAAATTTGTGTTGGTTTTCTTTGATGATATACTTATCTATAGTACTTCTTGGGAACTCCACTACAAACACTTAAGGGAGGTGTTCCACACAATGAGGGAAAATCAACTATTAGCAAAAAGGAGTAAATGTTCGTTTGGGGAATTGAAGATAGAATACCTGGGTCATTTCATATCAGGACAAGGAGTGTCTACTGATCCCTGCAAGATAGAAGCTATACAGAACTGGACAACTCCCACCAACCTCAAGGAATTGAGAAGTTTCTTAGGACTTGCTGGATACTACAGGAAGTTTGTTAAAAATTTTGCTTCCATCAGCAAAGCCCTTACTAACTTATTGAAGAAAGGCTCATTTCAATGGACAGCAGAAGCTACAGTGGCTTTTCAAGCTCTAAAAGAGGCCCTCTGTAGGGCGCCTGTACTGGCCTTACCAAACTTCACCAAACCCTTTATTATAGAGACTGACGCTTCACAAGGTGGAATAGGAGCTGTGCTGATGCAGGAACACCACCCGCTGGCCTATATTAGCAAGTCTTTGGGACCTAGATGGCAGGCCTTATCAGTTTATGAAAAGGAACTTTTGGCAGTGGTTTTCGCTGTACAAAAATGGGAGCAGTACTTGGTGCATCAACCATTTATTATCAAGACGGATCAGAAGAGTCTTAAATGGCTACTTAAAAGTAAGATCTCCACCCCATTTCAACAATTTTGGTTGTCAAAGCTTATGGGGTACACATATGAAATACAATACAAGAAGGGAAAGGAAAATACAGCAGCTGATGCTTTGTCCAGAAAAACTGGAGCAGAAATACTATACTTGGCTCTCTCTGCCATTGACTCGTCACTGTTGAAAGAGATTGTGAATAGTTGGCAGAGTGACCCCACCCTACAATCCTATATACACTCACTACAGCAGAATCAACCAGTTCATCACTATACATGGGTGGAAAATCAGTTAAGGAGAAAGGGAAAGCTAGTAGTAGGTCCCGACGAAGTCCTCAAGGCTAAGCTGTTGAAGTGGGGCCACACCTCCCCAGTAGCAGGACACTCCGGAAGAGAAGCCACCTCAAGGAGACTGAAGGCTGTGTTTTACTGGAAAGGGATGAACAAGGATGTCTCACAGTTTGTAAGGAGGTGCCTTATTTGTCAAGCCTGTAAGTATGACAACTCAGCTTACCCTGGCCTGTTACAACCTCTCCAAATCCCTACTGAAATATGGAAAGATGTATCCATGGATTTTATAGAAGGATTACCTAAATCTATGGGTAAGGATGTAATTTTTGTGGTGGTGGATAGAATGAGCAAGTATGCTCATTTCATGGTGCTTTCTCACCCCTACACTGCTGTGGAAGTGGCTCAGAGTTATCTTGATAATGTGTTCAAACTACATGGCATGCCAAGTACTATTGTAAGTGATAGAGATGCTATTTTTCTTAGTCAATTCTGGAAGTCTCTTTTCACCATCCATGGAGTAGACTTCTTGATGTCCACTGCGTACCATCCCCAAACAGATGGGCAGACTGAAGTGGTTAATAGATGCTTGGAAACTTACTTAAGGTGCATGTGTTTCCATAATCCCAAGGAGTGGTGCAAATGGATTCCCCTAGCTGAGTGGTGGTACAATACTACCTTCCATTCTGCCATCCAAATGACCCCTTATGAGGCTGTCTATTATCAGGCCCCACCTGTACACCTACCTTACTTACCGGGTGAGTCAGCAGTGGAAGCAGTGGATAGATCCCTCCAAAGAAGGGAGGGCATGATTAGACAACTTAAGCAGCAGCTGCAAAGAGCGCAGAACAGGATGCAGCAACTAGCCAATCAAAACAGGTGTGAGAGAGAATTTGGAGTTGGAGATTGGGTTTGGTTGAAGCTACAACCTTACAGGCAGATGAGTGTCCAACATAGGCCTAATGAGAAGCTAGGCCCTAGATATTTTGGGCCATTCCAAATCATGGCTAAGGTGGGGAAGGTAGCCTACAAACTTAATCTTCCGTCTCATGTCAAAATTCATCCAGTTTTCCATGTTTCCCAACTCAAGGCTTTCAAGGGGAACTACCAGCTGCTCCACACATACCCCATTGGATGCAAGGGAAGGATGGACAGGAGGCCCTGGAACCAGAGGCCATATTGGCTAGGAGGATTCAGAAGAAGGCAAATAAAGCTGGGGTGCAATTTTTGGTCAAATGGCAAGGAGTGCCAGAAGAAGGGGCAACTTGGGAGTGGTCTGAAATCTTCAGGCAGAAATTCCCACATTTTGAGCTTTGAGGACAAAGCTATTGCCAAGGAGGGAGGAATGATGCGGCCCAAGCCCAACATTAGCTATTTACTATTTTATCCCTTTATATTTTTCCTTCATTGTTTTTCCTTTCTTGTGTGCTAAGTCGTTTGAGGACTCATATATATGCACGTGGCGTTGGATTGAAAGAAAATAAGAAAGAATATTTACTCTCTCTCTCTCATTCTCATATTTTCTCTCTCTTTTCTGTTACGTGCCTCGGGCTCTCTTTCTCCTTTCGAGAAGCCTCCACGCATCCGTAACAGAATTGCACTGGTTGGGAACACCTTTTGTGTTCCCTTCACTGATACCGAATTAATTCTATTAGGACGGGGCGTCTAGGGGAGCTTACTGTATTCTCTACACCTATGCTTCTAAATTACCTCCTCCGTCCCAATTTATAGTGTATGTTCACTATTCACAGGGTTAAACTTCATTCACTTTCTTTCTCTATTTTCGTTAGCAATGTGATAAAATAAAGTATTATTGTCACTACTAGTTTTGTAGATCTTTTGATGTAGACTATAATATTTTAATATGTAATTTTTATTTTTTAACTCTATGTCATTTGTCATATAAAATGATTTGATAACAATTTCAATCAAACATCGTAAACCGAAACAAGCATTATAAATTGGGACGGAGGGAGTAACATTGTTTATTAAACAAGTTTACATCTGTACAAGTTAACAGAGATTCAATAAACAAATTGCAAACATTACACCAACAAAATGTCCAATGGCTCAAATACTAAGAGAAAGATGAAAACATTACACAACACAAGAAATGGATAACAATTGCACAGTTCTCAACTTTTGCAGCCATCCTCTTGAACTTCTTTAGTGCGAGGTCTTTTTTGTGGCGGTTCATTTTCAATGATGGTGCCACCATCTTCAGTTTCAAGGGTTGGAGATGGCATACAACCAGAGGGAGAAATGCTGGCCGGAGAGGATGATAGAATCTGGTCAGAATCTGTACACGAACCCATCTGGCTTGCATCGCTACAGCCAGCTTTCTGTTGCTCCTCAAAGATCTTCTGCAAATACCTTGCGTGTTCCTCGATTCTTGACTGAAGGGCTCTCTGTACCTAAAATCAGATGCAGAGTAACAGAAAAAAGAATGTAGACTCTGAAAATTCCATAAATACCCTTCTACTCTTTAGTACACGAGAAGATTCAATAGCTGGGAATGTGTGCTCTGCGACATCTGTGCTTCTGGTGTAGGGGGGGGGGGTTAGGGAGTACTATTACTAGGGCTGATATATGTAAACCTTTTAACCGTAACTTAGCACTACCTCCAGTTGCTCGTGCAGTTGTTTCTGAACTTCCATTTGCATTCTTAGAGCTTCCAGGACTTGAATGTTCCTGAAAATTGAAACAACACATTTGACACTTCGGGAACATGATGATAACCAGAGAGAGAGCATAAATGTCTACCCTTTTCCCTTTCCTTCACTTGCTTTATTGATAACAGTTGCTTTCTTATCTTCAGTGCTGGAAGTCTTTTTATCTGTGTGTGCGTGAGAGAGAGAGAATTCAATAAGGTAGGCTACACACACAGACAAACAAATTGGAGAAACTCTAGGAGAAAAAGATGGAGTCCTTTCTCTCTCTTTTTTTTAAAAATGCAGTAATTTATAATACAATCACATAGCTGTGTGGGAAAAGGTTAAGCAGTGCAGAAAATTTATCCTACTCTGAAAAATAGTGTAAATCCACCTTTCATTTCTTACTTGAGCAATTCCTTTCTAGTTATGAATAATGAGCACTGAAGATGCACTTAGTGAATAACTTATAAAATAGGTAGCACTGAGCATATAGGTTTTTTTAATGAATAATGACAATGCACTTAGTGAGCAACTCATTTGTTCTTACCGAGTACATAATATTAGTGAGCAATTCATTTCTAATTAGTGAGCATAAATCCCTCCATTGAATCAGTTGTACCAACTCTTGGCTGTAGAACTACTCTAAAAAAGTTGATGCAGAGTTCTTCATAATAACTTACAAACCGACAATCTAAGATATGGGAAAGTGAAATTCGTCTCTATCAACACTTAATGAAAAAAATATCAGGAAAACGGTAGAATGACATATTTAGAGGATTGTGAAGAACATGTGAGAAAATATGCAATTAGTGCCTCAAAGGAAATTAAACGGGTCCCTTAAGATTAGATTAACATTTCCTTAGTCCATGCTATATTGCTTTAAATAGCTTCTTGATTAGATGAGTCTTATCATTAAAAAAAATATGATGCCAAACAAAACCTGTAACAAAAGATGTCAGCGACAAATGTATTACCTTCACTTCTTTCGGGCATATACTTTGCAAGTCTGTATTTCTGCATAAAATATTTTAAATAATTGTTCGCATATATTTATTAACATTAAACATTAGATACGCAAGGGAGCCTTATAATTTACCTGGAGGTGGCTTTTCACATGATAGATAGTCAAACCTTCAACATTCATTAGTTTCAAAACAGCCTTTGGGGTTGCCTCTACATATATTACAATATGAAATATAAGCACAGGCTGATTTGCTCTTAAATGAGATGAAAAATTTTGAACTTGGACAAGCAGTAGAAGAAAATTTTGGCAAAGAAACATAACGTACTTTCAGGTCCATCGAGTTTCTTGACAGCCTCCATAAAACAATCATGAAGCTCAGGCGTCCATCTCATCCGTTGTTTATGTGAGCCAACAGATTGCTGAGCTGATAGTTTATCACTAGGCAATGTACAGGAGATGTTATTCTGGTTTGCAGTCATATCACTGCATACCTGAATTAATGCTTGTGGTTCTTCATATATTTCCTAAGTCCAAAACATTTCATACCAATCGAAGGATGTAAGTACTACTACGTACTAATCAAAAACCACTAACGCTGCAATTGGCTATTTAAGCTTGGCCTAAGGGGAAAGCCCTTGATAAACTGTAATTCCGCATTTGGAGCTCCACTATTGAGTTCCAAATAGCATAAACAATAAATAGGTAATCTGAATGAAGAAAGTCAAAATTCATTGAGCTAAAATAAGCTTTTGAAATTAGAGGCTGTATAAGATTATTAGAAAATGGACCCCGGGTTCCCAGCTCAAAGTGTTCAGATTTCATAGCCAGTAAGACTAAACTATCTAACCACTAAGCCCTTGTCTGGTTGAAGACTATGAGGCGTATGAGCTTTTTGGGTGGAAGGGGAGGGGGGTGGTGGAATGAAGGAGAGATTGCACTAGGTTGGAAGAGTTATGGGAGGAAAGTAGAGAAGCTATACTCCTCCGAACTCCTCATATAACAATAATTATACACTATCCATCCTACTAAGTTTGGTACATGGGCGTTGACATTCAAAATAAGGAAAAATGAAATTGTGTGGTTGATAACCATATATAAAGCATTGATAAACTAAGGATCATTTTGGATCAAACAAAGGTGACAGATCTCGGAAAGGACGAAGAATCTGGGGCAAACAAAAATGGTAAAAAGGGCCATAGATAGTAAAACAAAGGTAGTATGAAATATTAAAAGATATGCTCCCTTCGTCCCACAAAAAGAATCGTGTTTCTCTACACATTTTTCCCCATAAGTTAACAACAACAACAACAACCCAGTTGAATCCTACAAGAGTAGGGTCTGGGGAGGGTGTGTGTGCGCAGACCTTGCCTCTACTCGAAAGTTGAGAGGCTGTTTCCAAATAGACCCCCAGCTCAGCGTCGAAAGATGCCCCATAAATCAAAAGGGTTTAATTTCAAGAGAAGATGCTAACACTTTTAAATAACAAAAAATATGTCAAACTAGTTAAATTTACTTAAACCATCAATAAAAGAAAAACAGTTATATTTGATTATTCTCACAAGTTCTACTTCACTAAGGCTAAAATGTTGTACATTTGTGAAATAGGAGTCTTTTTATGGGACAGAAGGAGTAATATTTTTCTATAATCCTTCGTAATGATTCAGCACCACTCCTTCATTGAACCAAACAAAACACTCTATAAACTCTTCCATGTTCCTCCCCTCCCTGCTCCACATTTCTCCTACCCTACCCTCTTCACTTTTGAACCAAAGCCTAGAAGTTATGCCATAGTATATTTGTCTCAGGTAGGGATCAGAAATGATTTTTTGTATAAAGCATCCTATCAATAAAGTCGGTGTTTGTATCTCGGAACATATAAAATTTTCTCAATACTTACATCAATCCGCGGGTTCTCTCCATCGCCACCAATCACAATGTGAAGTTCATCCGACAATAATTGCAACTCCATTTGCTCAGTAAGATGTAAACTATCAAGTCCACAGTGTTCATGATTAACACTTCCATCTGAACTGCCTCCGTGAATATTTTGGGAACTTCTCAAACTACCCTCGGAAGGGCCCTGACAACTTTGAACAAGAGATGAGTCTCTTTGAACAAATGATGATGAGTCTGAAGACAGATTGGTGAAATTCAGAAGCTTCCTAGGTGAAGGATCCGGAAGAAATGGCAAACTCTGTAGACGAAGGGTAGTTTCTAAACTAGATGAAGACGACAAGTGCAAACTAGTACAAAACAAAGAACGAGAGAAACTGCTCTGAGGTTGCTGAATATGAGCATCAAAACTGAATGAACTACATTTAATGGGATGTGGAGAAACTTCCGGGGATTGTTCTGTAAATTTATGTAAAAATCAGGAAAGTTGTTAGGCTCAGAGCCTGATAAGCAACCATCTACCAGCAAGTGTTTTAATGACTCACCTGATGATACATTGTGGGTATCAGACATGGGGGTACAATGAGGTTCAGAAACTTCATCTCCCGGTTTACAGTGTTTCCCATGTAGAATCATGTGTTTCTTCTTCTTCATCATCATCAAAATAAATGCATCAGAAAATGTCCTAACCACTCAAATTGAAAAACAATAACATGCATATATACAGGGGGAAACAGATTGCCGCTTTCCACCAGGGTGCAGCATATAGTTCTACATCCTTTATAGCCCAGAATAATACTTTCTTCCTCCCAATTTGTTGTGCTTTGTTAGGCTGGGCACAATGGTAAAGGAAGTTAAAACTGGAACCACATAAAGCTTGCTATAAATGGAAACAGGCACACAAATAATTCGCCTAAAGCGCCAACAATATGAAATTCGAAGATCTAATCAGGTGCAGCTGTAAATGATGCAAATAAATCACAAACCAATGAGTCCATTTTATATACCAGACACCCCCAATACCTGGGGAAATGGAGAAGATTCACTCCGACGGAGAAGAAACACAAGGTTTGGCAGCTCCTCCTCCGTCCAATTCATACCCTGGCGGAGCCAAATGTCTAGTTAGGAGCTTGACACATTAATTAATGATTGGTATGTGGCAGCTTTGTGTCATATTGGCAAAGTCTTTTTCATACGGCCAGTGCTCTTGCTGTTCTTACTCACTCCCCAGCCCTACTCTAGAATAAGAGCATGTTCTTTAGGACGGGAAAAAGAGAGCGGGATGTTGGAAGGAACTGGAAAAAAACTGTAAGAAACTAGAAGAAATTAGAAAAATCTGGAAAAAACTGTAAGAAACTAGAAAAACTTCAAAAAATTGGAAAATCTTAAAAAAAACTTTTAAAAAATTTATCTTAAATTTGTTGTTATAAATTATTATTATTATCATCATTGATGGTGTAAATTATCACGCAAATACTAAGTATGAGTAATCGGAAGGGTTGTAGGTGGAAACACCTATAACCCGATTTGTTATTAATGATAAATAGAGTTATTACAAATACAAGCCGTGCAGGTTAATTAAAGCATGTCTCACAAATGAGGCTTTTTGGGGTATTTATAATAATCCTAAGCATGTCAAGCACGTCTCTGATTATCCAACCGGTCAGGCTGCTGACCGGCCCACCAGGTGTACTTTGAAAGCAGATCTTCGGGCATTGGTGTCTGGTCTCCCCATCCAACCGGTCAAAAAACCCGGGCTGAGAAAGACGTGTGCTGTTACTTCCATCACCACCTAGTCCGGTGAACCAACCGAGTGGTATCCTTGGGTTAGGAGTCCTCCGATTCCCGGTCCTGTGGGGACCATCAGGGGCGGGAAGCACATGCGATCATTTCCTGGAATTTGAACTGCCCAGTCGCTTTTTGGCGGGAAAATCATATCGGAAAACCAGGGCCAACCCAAAATATTTGAAATTTGAAATTTGAATTTTGCAATTTCAAAAACCGGGTGTCCAAAGCGGGAGAATCTTCTCGAAGTCGGGTACGGAGCCGCCGATTTATTGTGCCGTTTCGTCTCCCCGAGAAGTTATGATGGCAAATCATTTCAGCTGCCACGTGTCATTCTTTCGTTTGTCCGTTCGGGCGGCCTCTCTCCTATATAAAGCGATGTCCTCCCTAGGACTTCTTCACTTGCAAATCTTCGATTTAAAAAACCGCCCGGCTGCTTCTACTACTTCCGAGTCCTCTTATTCCAAGTAAGTCTCTTTCTTTCTTCTTCCTCGAGTCATGTCTGACCACGAAGACAGCCAGAACCCTTCCGCCCATTCTTATGGTTCTGGTGACCGGGCTCAGACCTCCGATTCCTCCTCTTCTTCATCCTCTGATTCTGAGCGCCCGGCTACTTCTCCATAGAAGAAGTCGGTTGATGCTTCCACTTGTGCTCCTTCTTCTTCCGTGGCGCAAGTGATCTCAGTTGCCCAACCTGGGGATGAGGGCTTCGTTCTGCTAGACGACCGGTTGCTCCAAACGCAATCGTCGGTCATGCAGAAGGCCCAGGTCCACGAGGTGCGCAACCTGATGCCGGATGGGTACCAATTAACTTACCGGGCAACGTGGAAGAGCATTATTCCTCTCCACGCCGGTACGTCGATTGGTATCCATTACCACTCAATCAAGGACCCGGGCGAATTCTCCATTCACCCATTCAAAGTCCTCTTCCTTGAAACATACGGTATCATGCCCGGGCAGCTGGCCCCTAATGGTCACCGTTTGTTGGGCAGCTTCATCAATGTCTGCCGGTTCCTCTGTATTCCTCTTTCCCTTCGTCTCTTTGACCATATGTTCGATGTCCGGCCCGGGTCCAAGGAGACCCTTGGATTCGTGGTGGTGTCTTCTCACCAAGGCCGGGCATTTCTCTGTGGCCTTCCTCCCTCCAACAAGAGGTGGAAGGACAAATACGTCTGCATCAAATTCCCCCCGGTTGCCTTTCCTTTTGCCCAAAATGTCTGGGGGAAAAGAATGAAGCGCCAGGTCAAACCTACATAGGCCGATGACCTGGTTGCCTGGGAAACCACTCTCCGGGCCAGGGATGCCTCCACCCGCGGTCTTTACCATGTCGGGAAGTGGAGCGTCTACCCCGGCCGGGAGACTGACCCTGATCCGGAGATTGTCCTGACTGGGGTGATTCCCGAAGCCATCCCCATCAGCCGGGCGAGGGGATCCAAAGCCCTGGCCACAGCCACCGCCGTTCCTTCACGCCCGGCGAAGAAGAAGAAGGAGAAAGGTCAATCAACTACCCTTATTTTCCTTTCATTTTTTCTTTTTTATATCAACTACCCTTCACGCCGGGCCAGAATTTGGTTTTTTATATTTTCTTATTTTTTTGGTTTTTTGATTAAATGGGGGAAAACAAGCTCAAAAGATGATCAACTTTTCCAACTTAGGTAACCCAAGAAACACCGCCAAAAACCCGAAACAAAATTAAAAAGAGAACGAACATTACACGTATAATAGGCACGTAGACCATATATTACGTAACTTACGCACTTAAGAATAAAAAAACAATCAAAGGCTGAGTTGATTCATTTCCTTAACCACGATATGGAGGATTGTCAACTCTCCACACGGCCCGGAGTCATGCAATTCAAAGGCCCGTTTTGAAATATACCTTAGAACCCCAACTCTCTATTCAAGCATGAAAACATACTTCCACTTTAGAAAAAGTTTATAAAAGAGAGAATCTATTATGTGTTGGGAAAAATATCATAGATTTTGATGATGATGTATTTAGAATGTAATAGGGACTTTAGGTCTCCCCAATATTCAATGTAATTTTCTTTTTAGAAATATTGTTAAAACCAAGTTCTTGAGATTTCCAATAAGGTTGTGATATTTCTTTAAGCGTTTTGATGCCTGAAAACTTAATCAAATTCAGTGATATGGAAATTGGATATCTTGATCGGAAATGCTAGAGACAAGTAAGGATTTCTCAAGCAGATGAAAATCCTCTGATCCGGAAGACTACATAAGAACCGGATGTCTCGCTACAACCCGCTGAAGGCTAAGTCACCCAAATCGGAAGACTAGCGCGGATCTCTTTCTCACCCGGAAGTCTGAGAATGACTCCTCCGGATTTGTCAGCTAAGAACCGGATGCCTCAAGGAAGACCGGAATTCTCAAAAAGCGGACAAGTGAGAAAAGACTTAGAAGATTATCTAAGTCTTGAATGAAGAAATTCTACCCGTTGGTAAGGAAAAATCAATCTCTTGATTTTCAACGGCTAGATTGAAGATAATTATGCTGATTCAAGAACAAATGACTCGAAGACAAAGTCTGAACCTCTAAAAATTGAAGAACCTGTCCAGAATTCCTAAACAATCACTAAAAGACAAACAGAGTAAAGTTCCACAGTCCAGAATACTTGAACAGCAGCTAGAAGACGGACTCTATGGAAAAAGGAATCTCTCCTTTAACAAATGGGTATGTCCAAACACCCATTCCAATGAAGAATCTTCAAATCACAATCTTCATTCAAAATTGAAGCCAGCAAATGCAACGGATAGTCTATTATGATTCAACGGATAGATTATCCAATCCAGCTATAAATAGCATCCTTGGAAGACTGGAGAAGACATAACGAGATACAACAACACAACAAAGCTATCTCATTCACAGTTAGCACAAAAAGGCTTGATAAAGAGAGATTTCTAAACTCCTTATCCAGAAGCAAACTTCTCCTCCTTCCAAAGAGCTATAGTGTAAACACTTGAAGGTTTTCTTGCCTCAAGCACCACACCACGTTGAAGGATATTACTTTTGATCAAACTTATTGATTAAAAGGGGGTAGGTCAACTCTCTTACAAGTTGATCTTGCAAGTCCTATTGTTCGGAACTTGCAGTTGTTGAAGAAGCTTGACCTTCGAAGGAACAACAAAGCCAGCACGAGTGCAGTAGCAACATTGGTCTTGTGAAGATATACCGTGCAGAAATTCACACAAGTGTAATTGTTGGTTCATTATTCAACAACCAACTACATAGTGGATTTTGAGGACGTAGAAGGATTACCCCACCTTCGAACCTCGTTAAAGTTTGCGTGTCTCTCTCGTTTATCTTTATTCTTACTTGCAATTATATTAACTATGAAAACTAACCCATCCATATTGATTACTGCTCACTCCACCCACCAAATTCCACACACAATCTAAAGTTCACAAGGACTCTAGATTAACATTCATTTTTTACGTTTTCAAAAGAAACGAAAAAAAAAAATTAAATCTGTAACAAAGTCTATTCACCCCCCTCTAGACTTTGTATTTCACCACTTTGGGACCACCAATTGGTATCGGAGCAAACTTCTCACTATCTACGTTTAGATTAACGAGAAGCGATCATAATGGTGAACAATATGGATCACGGTTTGCCCAAGTTTTCTCTCTTAGGTTATGATGATTGGAAGATCATGATGGAAGCACATCTCTACGCTCTACATGACTGCATGTGGATGGTGCTTGAGGATGGACCCTTGAAAATCCAAATGGAGAATCCTGAGAGGAATCTAGCAACTCCTGATGTAATCCAGTACATTCCAAAGCCCAAGGAAAAATGGGATGATAGAGATTGTAAAAAGCACAATCTGGACAACGTCGCCAAAGTAGCCATCTTCAAGACACTTGATCCCATCACCTTCTCCAAAATCAAGCATCTCAAGACTGCCATGGAGATATGGCAAGGTCTTGGGAAGCTATGTGAGGGATCAGAGGACTTGAGAAAGCAGAAGATAGAAGTTCTACTTAAGAACTTCAAAGGCTTCAAAATGCTTCCCGGAGAATCATTTGATATGTTGGATGAAAGGTTCCACAAAATCTTGAATGATCTTGCCTCACTTAACCACGTTCTCTCCCCAAAAAAAAGAATGTAAGGTTGCTGAGATCACTCCCAACTGAGTGGTACACCAAAGCCACAGCCATGGAAGAAGGAAGAAACCTGGAAAACTACACTGTTCAAGGTCTCCTTGATGAACTTAGAACCTATGAGCACGAGCTGAAAAAGAAGAAGGAAGAACAAGTCACTCCCTTCCCCACGGCATTGATGACAACTTCAAGAATTCCATCAAGTGAAGGGACATGCACAAGAAATTGTGACACACCTTCCTCCAGCCAGCCGTCAAGCTCAAAAATGGAGAACTACGAAGAGGAATTTGCCATGATGGTCAAACAATTCCGGAAGTTCAAGAAGTTCTTCAAGAAGGCTGACTCAATCAGAAGGCCATCCAAGGGAAAGCCACAGGTAAGTGACTCCCCTCCTGAATCTTATTTATGTTATAACTGCAGGAAGCCTGGCCACTGGAAGTCAGCATGCCCGTACCCAAAAGTGGAGAAGTACGGAGAAAGAGAAAGGATCGAGAAGAAAAAGAAAGCAATGGTTGCTGCTGAAAGTGACGAGTCATCCAGCTCAAGCTCGGATGAAGAAGCCCTCGTCTGCATGGAGCGCAAAGTTGAGAAGTCCAACCATGAGGATAGGTGGACTATGTCAGAAGATGACACTCTCTGCCTAATGGCCAAAGATGATGCTGATCAAGAGGTAACCTCACAAACCTCCTGCTCATCTTCTTATAGCACACCAACTTCTGAAAATCTTTTTGACCAGTTCAAAAAGATGATGAAAGACTTTGAGGAAATAAATCTCAAACACACATCCTTAACAGAAGAGAACAAACTATTGAGTGAAGAGAATCTCAAGTTAACTGAAAGTCGGAAAAGTCAACTGAATGAGATCACTCAACTCAAGACTGAAAATGAATCTCTCTCTGAAAAGGTGAAATCCCTTAACAAAGAGCTAGGGATACTCAAGTCCCAAGAAGCTGTGAACAAGCTGCTTGAAACGACCAAACATAAGGGTCGCAAAGGACTTGGATTTGACTCCTCTAGTTCTAAAAGGAAAGGGAAGACAACTTTCATCCCTCCTAAACCTACTGCCAAACCTAATAAGCAGAAAGGGAAGGAAAAGGAAAAACCAACAGAAGTTCCCAAAAAGGTAGTCCCTCCTAAGAACTATAAGAAGCTGGACAGACCTCAAAAAGGAAATAATTTCAGAAGAAAACCTTCTAACCCCCATTATACACGAGGCTATACTCATTATGGGGTAGACAAGAGTTTTCCAAGAAATTCTGAGTGGAGAACTATGCCAAGATATAGTCACCCTCCACCCCAGAAGCTATTTGTTCCACCTAAGTATGCTTATAACCGACACAGGACACACTATGCACAACCTAGACAAAACTATAGGTCTTATCAACCTAGGTTTGCTAGGAGGAAACATGAAATAGCACCTCCTGCACGTAGGAAGTTTTATGCCTACAACTATGATTACAATCCCAACAAGTTTAGAGCTGCAAGGAAGATTCCCTGCAACTTCAAACTTGATGTAGGGACACACACCATTAACTACTCCGGACCCAAACTTAATTGGGTACCAAAATCTTCCTCCTCCTAATGCAGGAAGCCACTAAGTACCCAGGTGTCTGGTACTTAGACAGTGGCTTTTCAAGACACATGACGGGTGATGCGAGCCTTTTGAGCAATCTAATTCCCTATGATGGTCCAAGAGTTACTTTTGGAGGAAGCAATGATTTCGGCCTTACTAAAGGGCTAGGAAATCTGGTGTACAAGGGACTAACCATCCAAGCTGTATCTTATGTTGAAGGACTCAATTATAACCTTCTTATGTTGAAGGACTCAATTATAACCTTCTTAGCACAAGCTGTATATTATGAGAAACTAAAAGAAAGTTACAAAATTAGTTCTCAGTACAGCGACCGAAACTCTTAAACACTTGTTTGTCATCATCAAAAAGGGGGAAATTGTTGGGAAAAATATCATAGATTTTGATGATGATCTATTTAGAATGTAATAGGGACTTTAGGTCTCCCCCAATATTCTATGTAATTTTCTTTTTAGAAATATTGTTAAAACCAAGTTCTTGAGATTTCCAATAAGGTTGTGATATTTCTTTAAGCGTTTTGATGCCTGAAGACTTAATCAAATTCAGTGATATGGAAATTGGATATCTTGATTGGAAATGCTAGAGACAAGTAAGGATTTCTCAAGCAGATGAAAATCCTCTGATCCAAAAGACTACATAAGAACCGGATGTCTCGCTACAACCCGCTGAAGGCTAAGTCACCCAAATCGGAAGACTAGCGCGGATCTCTTTCTCACCCGGAAGTCTGAGAATGACTCCTCCGGATTTGTCAGCTAAGAACCGGATGCCTCAAGGAAGACCGGAATTCTCAAAAAGCGGACAAGTGAGAAAAGACTTAGAAGATTATCTAAGTCTTGAATGAAGAAATTCTACCCGTTGGTAAGGAAAAATCAATCTCTTGATTTTCAATGGCTAGATTGAAGATAATTATGCTGATTCAAGAACAAATGACTCGAAGACAAAGTCTGAACCTCTAAAAATTGAAGAACCTGTCCAGAATTCCTAAACAAGCACTAAAAGACAAACAGAGTAAAGTTCCACAGTCCAGAATACTTGAACATCAGCTAGAAGACGGACTCTATGGAAAAAGGAATCTCTCCTTTAACAAATGGGTATGTCCAAACACCCATTCCAATGAAGAATCTTCAAATCACAATCTTCATTCAAAATTGAAGCCAGCAAATGCAACGGATAGTCTATTATGATTCAACGGATAGATTATCTAATCCAGCTATAAATAGCATCCTTGGAAGACTGGAGAAGACATAACGAGATACAACAACACAACAAAGCTATCTCATTCACAGTTAGCACAAAGAGGCTTGATAAAGAGAGATTTCTAAACTCCTTATCCAGAAGCAAACTTCTCCTCCTTCCAAAGAGCTATAGTGTAAACACTTGAAGGTTTCCTTGCCTCAAGCACCACACCACGTTGAAGGATATTACTTTTGATCAAACTTATTGATTAAAAGGGGGTAGGTCAACTCTCTTACAAGTTGATCTTGCAAGTCCTATTGTTCGGAACTTGCAGTTGTTGAAGAAGCTTGACCTTCGAAGGAACAACAAAGCCAGCACGAGTGCAGTAGCAACATTGGTCTTGTGAAGATATACCGTGCAGAAATTCACACAAGTGTAATTGTTGGTTCATTATTCAACAACCAACTACATAGTGGATTTTGAGGACGTAGAAGGATTACCCCACCTTCGAACCTCGTTAAAGTTTGCGTGTCTCTCTCGTTTATCTTTATTCTTACTTACAATTATATTAACTGTGAAAACTAACCCATCCATATTGATTACTGCTCACTCCACCCACCAAATTCCGCACACAATCTAAAGTTCACAAGGACTCTAGATTAACATTCATTTTTTACGTTTTCAAAAGAAACGAAAAAAAAAAAATTTAAATCTGTAACAAAGTCTATTCACCCCCCTCTAGACTTTGTATTTCACCACTTTGGGACCACCATTATGCATTCAACTCTCATACATAATCTATTCACAAACTGCCAATACCTTATGTATTTTAACAAACTTTTTCTCCTAATGATGAGCACATTTCACAGATTTCCATGAACTTCTCAAACCAATGACGTATTTTCTATTCACATAAATGAACACAACATATTTTCAATAAATTGAGAATTGTTTTTGAGCTTAAACAACCTCAACTCAATGAAAATAACAAACAAACACATGAAAACATAATAATCACTCAATAACGAATTCTAAGAAAAATGAATCATCTTATGGGGCTAAGAAGTCCAAAATCCTTAAAATCAACGAACACAAGGCACGATAAAGAATCATGTATGAATTCGGAGTTCATTTAACTACCTTATGGAGCTAAAATAGCTTCAACAAAAACTGAATTCCACATACCAACCTACTTATGAAATCAAATTATGTAATTCAACCAATTCAACAACAATTTTCTCAATAATTGAAGAAAAACTAGTTTGAATCAATTCTCATTCATAAGGGATATTAATATAAACATGAAAAAAAATCCATAAAGAACACCAACCATTTTTGGAATTTTTGGAACAAGCTAACAAATAAAAAAATGTAAAAATTAAACTAAAATCAACACTTTACAAAGAATTGGAGAAAACAATGAAGAAATAACATATAGGGTTACCAATTGTTGAAGAAGATAAGAAGATGAAGAAATTGGAGCTGGAGGAGACTGCCCACCGCTCGCCGGAGCTTTTGCCGCCGCCGGTTCGCGTCTTCCGGTCGTCCGCCATAGCAGCGGCCAAGCCGCTGCTTTATTCTCCGTGTGTTTCCCCCCTTCTTGTGTCTTGCGCTGCTCTAATTTATAATCCGAGCCTTTCTTCCCGTTGAGAATTGCTTTCCGTTGCTGCATTGAGTGAGGAGCGAAGAAGAAGGAGAGACGTTGGAGCGTGTATATCCGTTCTTGCGTTCGAAGAGGAAGTTGCAAAAGAAGGAGCCGCTGACATCTCTTTTCATTCTCTTTCTTGTGCGAATCAGGAAAGTAAGGGATGCAATGGGCTGGTTAACTTGTTTATTTGATGATGGGTTTGGGCTCTAGCCCAAATTCAATATCTTTTTCCCAAACTTGAACTTCGTTTTGGCCTTTTGCTACACTTTTCTCCAAAAGAATAAGATATCTGATAATTTGGGTTAGGAAAAATAAAATAAAAAATAAAAGAATGTAAAAAATGATTAAAAAACTATTATTTATGAAAGAAAAATAAAAGATTGTAAAAATGAGAATTAAAATAAAACTAAGCTAAACTACTAAAAATTAAACTCCAAAAATATTAAAAATTGCCTAAAATTGGATAAAAAGTACTAACTCAAACCCGAGTTATCAGGGAGAATTTGATCAAGATGGCTTTGACGCCTTATGTGACGAATTAGGCATTGAGCATAACTTCTCGGCCCCCTCGTACACCACAACAGAATGGAGTGGTTGAACGGAAAAATAGATATCTTGAAGAGATGGCTAGAACTATGCTCAATGAGGCTAACCTTCCTAAATATTTTTGGGCGGATGCCGTGAGTACCGCGTGCTACGTGTTAAACTAAGCCGTCATTAGACCGATACTCAAGAAAACGCCCTACGAACTTTACAAAGGAAGAAAGCCTAACCTTTCCTACTTTCATGTCTTTGGATGTAAAGTTTTTATTCATAATAATGGAAAAGATAACTTGGGAAAATTTGATGCTAAGTCAGATGAAGGAATTTTCTTAGGTTATTCTCTTCGTAGTAAGGCATATAGAGTGTTCAACAAGCGTACTAAGACCGTAGAGGAGTCTATTCGTGTTGTCTTCGATGAATTTGATGCTCGCTTGGCGAGAAAAGGTATTGTTGATAATGTTGCAGGTTCTTATGACGATGAAGAAGAAACCGTTAAGGAAAAGGAACCAGAAGAAGAGAAAACGCAGGAGCAAACGAAGCTTCCTAAGGAATGGAGAACGTTGAAGAATCACCCAATTGAAAACGTCATTGGTGACATAACGCTAGGAGTTTCTACTCATAATTCTCTTAGGAACACAATCAATCACATGGCCTTTTTTTCGCAAATTGAACCAACAACCGTTTTGGATGCTATTAATGATGAACATTGGTCTATTATCAGGCCCCACCTGTACACCTACCTTACTTACCGGGTGAGTCAGCAGTGGAAGCAGTGGATAGATCCCTCCAAAGAAGGGAGGGCATGATTAGACAACTTAAGCAGCAGCTGCAAAGAGCGCAGAACAGGATGCAGCAACTAGCCAATCAAAACAGGTGTGAGAGAGAATTTGGAGTTGGAGATTGGGTTTGGTTGAAGCTACAACCTTACAGGCAGATGAGTGTCCAACATAGGCCTAATGAGAAGCTAGGCCCTAGATATTTTGGGCCATTCCAAATCATGGCTAAGGTGGGGAAGGTAGCCTACAAACTTAATCTTCCGTCTCATGTCAAAATTCATCCAGTTTTCCATGTTTCCCAACTCAAGGCTCTCAAGGGGGAACTACCAGCTGCTCCACACATACCCCATTGGATGCAAGGGAAGGATGGACAGGAGGCCCTGGAACCAGAGGCCATATTGGCTAGGAGGATTCAGAAGAAGGCAAATAAAGCTGGGGTGCAATTTTTGGTCAAATGGCAAGGAGTGCCAGAAGAAGGGGCAACTTGGGAGTGGTCTGAAATCTTCAGGCAGAAATTCCCACATTTTGAGCTTTGAGGACAAAGCTATTGCCAAGGAGGGAGGAATGATGCGGCCCAAGCCCAACATTAGCTATTTACTATTTTATCCCTTTATATTTTTCCTTCATTGTTTTTCCTTTCTTGTGTGCTAAGTCGTTTGAGGACTCATATATATGCACGTGGCGTTGGATTGAAAGAAAATAAGAAAGAATATTTACTCTCTCTCTCTCATTCTCATATTTTCTCTCTCTTTTCTGTTACGTGCCTCGGGGCTCTCTTTCTCCTTTCGAGAAGCCTCCACGCATCCGTAACAGAATTGCACTGGTTGGGAACACCTTTTGTGTTCCCTTCACTGATACCGAATTAATTCTATTAGGACGGGGCGTCTAGGGGAGCTTACTGTATTCTCTACACCTATGCTTCTAAATTACCTCCTCCGTCCCAATTTATAGTGTATGTTCACTATTCACAGGGTTAAACTTCATTCACTTTCTTTCTCTATTTTCGTTAGCAATGTGATAAAATAAAGTATTATTGTCACTACTAGTTTTGTAGATCTTTTGATGTAGACTATAATATTTTAATATGTAATTTTTATTTTTTAACTCTATGTCATTTGTCATATAAAATGATTTGATAACAATTTCAATCAAACATCGTAAACCGAAACAAGCATTATAAATTGGGACGGAGGGAGTAACATTGTTTATTAAACAAGTTTACATCTGTACAAGTTAACAGAGATTCAATAAACAAATTGCAAACATTACACCAACAAAATGTCCAATGGCTCAAATACTAAGAGAAAGATGAAAACATTACACAACACAAGAAATGGATAACAATTGCACAGTTCTCAACTTTTGCAGCCATCCTCTTGAACTTCTTTAGTGCGAGGTCTTTTTTGTGGCGGTTCATTTTCAATGATGGTGCCACCATCTTCAGTTTCAAGGGTTGGAGATGGCATACAACCAGAGGGAGAAATGCTGGCCGGAGAGGATGATAGAATCTGGTCAGAATCTGTACACGAACCCATCTGGCTTGCATCGCTACAGCCAGCTTTCTGTTGCTCCTCAAAGATCTTCTGCAAATACCTTGCGTGTTCCTCGATTCTTGACTGAAGGGCTCTCTGTACCTAAAATCAGATGCAGAGTAACAGAAAAAAGAATGTAGACTCTGAAAATTCCATAAATACCCTTCTACTCTTTAGTACACGAGAAGATTCAATAGCTGGGAATGTGTGCTCTGCGACATCTGTGCTTCTGGTGTAGGGGGGGGGGGGTTAGGGAGTACTATTACTAGGGCTGATATATGTAAACCTTTTAACCGTAACTTAGCACTACCTCCAGTTGCTCGTGCAGTTGTTTCTGAACTTCCATTTGCATTCTTAGAGCTTCCAGGACTTGAATGTTCCTGAAAATTGAAACAACACATTTGACACTTCGGGAACATGATGATAACCAGAGAGAGAGCATAAATGTCTACCCTTTTCCCTTTCCTTCACTTGCTTTATTGATAACAGTTGCTTTCTTATCTTCAGTGCTGGAAGTCTTTTTATCTGTGTGTGCGTGAGAGAGAGAGAATTCAATAAGGTAGGCTACACACACAGACAAACAAATTGGAGAAACTCTAGGAGAAAAAGATGGAGTCCTTTCTCTCTCTTTTTTTTAAAAATGCAGTAATTTATAATACAATCACATAGCTGTGTGGGAAAAGGTTAAGCAGTGCAGAAAATTTATCCTACTCTGAAAAATAGTGTAAATCCACCTTTCATTTCTTACTTGAGCAATTCCTTTCTAGTTATGAATAATGAGCACTGAAGATGCACTTAGTGAATAACTTATAAAATAGGTAGCACTGAGCATATAGGTTTTTTTAATGAATAATGACAATGCACTTAGTGAGCAACTCATTTGTTCTTACCGAGTACATAATATTAGTGAGCAATTCATTTCTAATTAGTGAGCATAAATCCCTCCATTGAATCAGTTGTACCAACTCTTGGCTGTAGAACTACTCTAAAAAAGTTGATGCAGAGTTCTTCATAATAACTTACAAACCGACAATCTAAGATATGGGAAAGTGAAATTCGTCTCTATCAACACTTAATGAAAAAAATATCAGGAAAACGGTAGAATGACATATTTAGAGGATTGTGAAGAACATGTGAGAAAATATGCAATTAGTGCCTCAAAGGAAATTAAACGGGTCCCTTAAGATTAGATTAACATTTCCTTAGTCCATGCTATATTGCTTTAAATAGCTTCTTGATTAGATGAGTCTTATCATTAAAAAAAATATGATGCCAAACAAAACCTGTAACAAAAGATGTCAGCGACAAATGTATTACCTTCACTTCTTTCGGGCATATACTTTGCAAGTCTGTATTTCTGCATAAAATATTTTAAATAATTGTTCGCATATATTTATTAACATTAAACATTAGATACGCAAGGGAGCCTTATAATTTACCTGGAGGTGGCTTTTCACATGATAGATAGTCAAACCTTCAACATTCATTAGTTTCAAAACAGCCTTTGGGGTTGCCTCTACATATATTACAATATGAAATATAAGCACAGGCTGATTTGCTCTTAAATGAGATGAAAAATTTTGAACTTGGACAAGCAGTAGAAGAAAATTTTGGCAAAGAAACATAACGTACTTTCAGGTCCATCGAGTTTCTTGACAGCCTCCATAAAACAATCATGAAGCTCAGGCGTCCATCTCATCCGTTGTTTATGTGAGCCAACAGATTGCTGAGCTGATAGTTTATCACTAGGCAATGTACAGGAGATGTTATTCTGGTTTGCAGTCATATCACTGCATACCTGAATTAATGCTTGTGGTTCTTCATATATTTCCTAAGTCCAAAACATTTCATACCAATCGAAGGATGTAAGTACTACTACGTACTAATCAAAAACCACTAACGCTGCAATTGGCTATTTAAGCTTGGCCTAAGGGGAAAGCCCTTGATAAACTGTAATTCCGCATTTGGAGCTCCACTATTGAGTTCCAAATAGCATAAACAATAAATAGGTAATCTGAATGAAGAAAGTCAAAATTCATTGAGCTAAAATAAGCTTTTGAAATTAGAGGCTGTATAAGATTATTAGAAAATGGACCCCGGGTTCCCAGCTCAAAGTGTTCAGATTTCATAGCCAGTAAGACTAAACTATCTAAACACTAAGCCCTTGTCTGGTTGAAGACTATGAGGCGTATGAGCTTTTTGGGTGGAAGGGGAGGGGGGTGGTGGAATGAAGGAGAGATTGCACTAGGTTGGAAGAGTTATGGGAGGAAAGTAGAGAAGCTATACTCCTCCGAACTCCTCATATAACAATAATTATACACTATCCATCCTACTAAGTTTGGTACATGGGCGTTGACATTCAAAATAAGGAAAAATGAAATTGTGTGGTTGATAACCATATATAAAGCATTGATAAACTAAGGATCATTTTGGATCAAACAAAGGTGACAGATCTCGGAAAGGACGAAGAATCTGGGGCAAACAAAAATGGTAAAAAGGGCCATAGATAGTAAAACAAAGGTAGTATGAAATATTAAAAGATATGCTCCCTTCGTCCCACAAAAAGAATCGTGTTTCTCTACACATTTTTCCCCATAAGTTAACAACAACAACAACAACCCAGTTGAATCCTACAAGAGTAGGGTCTGGGGAGGGTGTGTGTGCGCAGACCTTGCCTCTACTCGAAAGTTGAGAGGCTGTTTCCAAATAGACCCCCAGCTCAGCGTCGAAAGATGCCCCATAAATCAAAAGGGTTTAATTTCAAGAGAAGATGCTAACACTTTTAAATAACAAAAAATATGTCAAACTAGTTAAATTTACTTAAACCATCAATAAAAGAAAAACAGTTATATTTGATTATTCTCACAAGTTCTACTTCACTAAGGCTAAAATGTTGTACATTTGTGAAATAGGAGTCTTTTTATGGGACAGAAGGAGTAATATTTTTCTATAATCCTTCGTAATGATTCAGCACCACTCCTTCATTGAACCAAACAAAACACTCTATAAACTCTTCCATGTTCCTCCCCTCCCTGCTCCACATTTCTCCTACCCTACCCTCTTCACTTTTGAACCAAAGCCTAGAAGTTATGCCATAGTATATTTGTCTCAGGTAGGGATCAGAAATGATTTTTTGTATAAAGCATCCTATCAATAAAGTCGGTGTTTGTATCTCGGAACATATAAAATTTTCTCAATACTTACATCAATCCGCGGGTTCTCTCCATCGCCACCAATCACAATGTGAAGTTCATCCGACAATAATTGCAACTCCATTTGCTCAGTAAGATGTAAACTATCAAGTCCACAGTGTTCATGATTAACACTTCCATCTGAACTGCCTCCGTGAATATTTTGGGAACTTCTCAAACTACCCTCGGAAGGGCCCTGACAACTTTGAACAAGAGATGAGTCTCTTTGAACAAATGATGATGAGTCTGAAGACAGATTGGTGAAATTCAGAAGCTTCCTAGGTGAAGGATCCGGAAGAAATGGCAAACTCTGTAGACGAAGGGTAGTTTCTAAACTAGATGAAGACGACAAGTGCAAACTAGTACAAAACAAAGAACGAGAGAAACTGCTCTGAGGTTGCTGAATATGAGCATCAAAACTGAATGAACTACATTTAATGGGATGTGGAGAAACTTCCGGGGATTGTTCTGTAAATTTATGTAAAAATCAGGAAAGTTGTTAGGCTCAGAGCCTGATAAGCAACCATCTACCAGCAAGTGTTTTAATGACTCACCTGATGATACATTGTGGGTATCAGACATGGGGTACAATGAGGTTCAGAAACTTCATCTCCCGGTTTACAGTGTTTCCCATGTAGAATCATGTGTTTCTTCTTCTTCATCATCATCAAAATAAATGCATCAGAAAATGTCCTAACCACTCAAATTGAAAAACAATAACATGCATATATACAGGGGGAAACAGATTGCCGCTTTCCACCAGGGTGCAGCATATAGTTCTACATCCTTTATAGCCCAGAATAATACTTTCTTCCTCCCAATTTGTTGTGCTTTGTTAGGCTGGGCACAATGGTAAAGGAAGTTAAAACTGGAACCACATAAAGCTTGCTATAAATGGAAACAGGCACACAAATAATTCGCCTAAAGCGCCAACAATATGAAATTCGAAGATCTAATCAGGTGCAGCTGTAAATGATGCAAATAAATCACAAACCAATGAGTCCATTTTATATACCAGACACCCCCAATACCTGGGGAAATGGAGAAGATTCACTCCGACGGAGAAGAAACACAAGGTTTGGCAGCTCCTCCTCCGTCCAATTCATACCCTGGCGGAGCCAAATGTCTAGTTAGGAGCTTGACACATTAATTAATGATTGGTATGTGGCAGCTTTGTGTCATATTGGCAAAGTCTTTTTCATACGGCCAGTGCTCTTGCTGTTCTTACTCACTCCCCAGCCCTAGAATAAGAGCATGTTCTTTAGGACGGGAAAAAGAGAGCGGGATGTTGGAAGGAACTGGAAAAAAACTGTAAGAAACTAGAAGAAATTAGAAAAATCTGGAAAAAACTGTAAGAAACTAGAAAAACTTCAAAAAATTGGAAAATCTTAAAAAAAACTTTTAAAAAATTTATCTTAAATTTGTTGTTATAAATTATTATTATTATCATCATTGATGGTGTAAATTATCACGCAAATACTAAGTATGAGTAATCGGAAGGGTTGTAGGTGGAAACACCTATAACCCGATTTGTTATTAATGATAAATAGAGTTATTACAAATACAAGCCGTGCAGGTTAATTAAAGCATGTCTCACAAATGAGGCTTTTTGGGGTATTTATAATAATCCTAAGCATGTCAAGCACGTCTCTGATTATCCAACCGGTCAGGCTGCTGACCGGCCCACCAGGTGTACTTTGAAAGCAGATCTTCGGGCATTGGTGTCTGGTCTCCCCATCCAACCGGTCAAAAAACCCGGGCTGAGAAAGACGTGTGCTGTTACTTCCATCACCACCTAGTCCGGTGAACCAACCGAGTGGTATCCTTGGGTTAGGAGTCCTCCGATTCCCGGTCCTGTGGGGACCATCAGGGGCGGGAAGCACATGCGATCATTTCCTGGAATTTGAACTGCCCAGTCGCTTTTTGGCGGGAAAATCATATCGGAAAACCAGGGCCAACCCAAAATATTTGAAATTTGAAATTTGAATTTTGCAATTTCAAAAACCGGGTGTCCAAAGCGGGAGAATCTTCTCGAAGTCGGGTACGGAGCCGCCGATTTATTGTGCCGTTTCGTCTCCCCGAGAAGTTATGATGGCAAATCATTTCAGCTGCCACGTGTCATTCTTTCGTTTGTCCGTTCGGGCGGCCTCTCTCCTATATAAAGCGATGTCCTCCCTAGGACTTCTTCACTTGCAAATCTTCGATTTAAAAAACCGCCCGGCTGCTTCTACTACTTCCGAGTCCTCTTATTCCAAGTAAGTCTCTTTCTTTCTTCTTCCTCGAGTCATGTCTGACCACGAAGACAGCCAGAACCCTTCCGCCCATTCTTATGGTTCTGGTGACCGGGCTCAGACCTCCGATTCCTCCTCTTCTTCATCCTCTGATTCTGAGCGCCCGGCTACTTCTCCATAGAAGAAGTCGGTTGATGCTTCCACTTGTGCTCCTTCTTCTTCCGTGGCGCAAGTGATCTCAGTTGCCCAACCTGGGGATGAGGGCTTCGTTCTGCTAGACGACCGGTTGCTCCAAACGCAATCGTCGGTCATGCAGAAGGCCCAGGTCCACGAGGTGCGCAACCTGATGCCGGATGGGTACCAATTAACTTACCGGGCAACGTGGAAGAGCATTATTCCTCTCCACGCCGGTACGTCGATTGGTATCCATTACCACTCAATCAAGGACCCGGGCGAATTCTCCATTCACCCATTCAAAGTCCTCTTCCTTGAAACATACGGTATCATGCCCGGGCAGCTGGCCCCTAATGGTCACCGTTTGTTGGGCAGCTTCATCAATGTCTGCCGGTTCCTCTGTATTCCTCTTTCCCTTCGTCTCTTTGACCATATGTTCGATGTCCGGCCCGGGTCCAAGGAGACCCTTGGATTCGTGGTGGTGTCTTCTCACCAAGGCCGGGCATTTCTCTGTGGCCTTCCTCCCTCCAACAAGAGGTGGAAGGACAAATACGTCTGCATCAAATTCCCCCCGGTTGCCTTTCCTTTTGCCCAAAATGTCTGGGGAAAAGAATGAAGCGCCAGGTCAAACCTACATAGGCCGATGACCTGGTTGCCTGGGAAACCACTCTCCGGGCCAGGGATGCCTCCACCCGCGGTCTTTACCATGTCGGGAAGTGGAGCGTCTACCCCGGCCGGGAGACTGACCCTGATCCGGAGATTGTCCTGACTGGGGTGATTCCCGAAGCCATCCCCATCAGCCGGGCGAGGGGATCCAAAGCCCTGGCCACAGCCACCGCCGTTCCTTCACGCCCGGCGAAGAAGAAGAAGGAGAAAGGTCAATCAACTACCCTTATTTTCCTTTCATTTTTTCTTTTTTATATCAACTACCCTTCACGCCGGGCCAGAATTTGGTTTTTTATATTTTCTTATTTTTTTGGTTTTTTGATTAAATGGGGGAAAACAAGCTCAAAAGATGATCAACTTTTCCAACTTAGGTAACCCAAGAAACACCGCCAAAAACCCGAAACAAAATTAAAAAGAGAACGAACATTACACGTATAATAGGCACGTAGACCATATATTACGTAACTTACGCACTTAAGAATAAAAAAACAATCAAAGGCTGAGTTGATTCATTTCCTTAACCACGATATGGAGGATTGTCAACTCTCCACACGGCCCGGAGTCATGCAATTCAAAGGCCCGTTTTGAAATATACCTTAGAACCCCAACTCTCTATTCAAGCATGAAAACATACTTCCACTTTAGAAAAAGTTTATAAAAGAGAGAATCTATTATGTGTTGGGAAAAATATCATAGATTTTGATGATGATGTATTTAGAATGTAATAGGGACTTTAGGTCTCCCCCAATATTCAATGTAATTTTCTTTTTAGAAATATTGTTAAAACCAAGTTCTTGAGATTTCCAATAAGGTTGTGATATTTCTTTAAGCGTTTTGATGCCTGAAAACTTAATCAAATTCAGTGATATGGAAATTGGATATCTTGATCGGAAATGCTAGAGACAAGTAAGGATTTCTCAAGCAGATGAAAATCCTCTGATCCGGAAGACTACATAAGAACCGGATGTCTCGCTACAACCCGCTGAAGGCTAAGTCACCCAAATCGGAAGACTAGCGCGGATCTCTTTCTCACCCGGAAGTCTGAGAATGACTCCTCCGGATTTGTCAGCTAAGAACCGGATGCCTCAAGGAAGACCGGAATTCTCAAAAAGCGGACAAGTGAGAAAAGACTTAGAAGATTATCTAAGTCTTGAATGAAGAAATTCTACCCGTTGGTAAGGAAAAATCAATCTCTTGATTTTCAACGGCTAGATTGAAGATAATTATGCTGATTCAAGAACAAATGACTCGAAGACAAAGTCTGAACCTCTAAAAATTGAAGAACCTGTCCAGAATTCCTAAACAATCACTAAAAGACAAACAGAGTAAAGTTCCACAGTCCAGAATACTTGAACAGCAGCTAGAAGACGGACTCTATGGAAAAAGGAATCTCTCCTTTAACAAATGGGTATGTCCAAACACCCATTCCAATGAAGAATCTTCAAATCACAATCTTCATTCAAAATTGAAGCCAGCAAATGCAACGGATAGTCTATTATGATTCAACGGATAGATTATCCAATCCAGCTATAAATAGCATCCTTGGAAGACTGGAGAAGACATAACGAGATACAACAACACAACAAAGCTATCTCATTCACAGTTAGCACAAAAAGGCTTGATAAAGAGAGATTTCTAAACTCCTTATCCAGAAGCAAACTTCTCCTCCTTCCAAAGAGCTATAGTGTAAACACTTGAAGGTTTTCTTGCCTCAAGCACCACACCACGTTGAAGGATATTACTTTTGATCAAACTTATTGATTAAAAGGGGGTAGGTCAACTCTCTTACAAGTTGATCTTGCAAGTCCTATTGTTCGGAACTTGCAGTTGTTGAAGAAGCTTGACCTTCGAAGGAACAACAAAGCCAGCACGAGTGCAGTAGCAACATTGGTCTTGTGAAGATATACCGTGCAGAAATTCACACAAGTGTAATTGTTGGTTCATTATTCAACAACCAACTACATAGTGGATTTTGAGGACGTAGAAGGATTACCCCACCTTCGAACCTCGTTAAAGTTTGCGTGTCTCTCTCGTTTATCTTTATTCTTACTTGCAATTATATTAACTATGAAAACTAACCCATCCATATTGATTACTGCTCACTCCACCCACCAAATTCCACACACAATCTAAAGTTCACAAGGACTCTAGATTAACATTCATTTTTTACGTTTTCAAAAGAAACGAAAAAAAAAAATTAAATCTGTAACAAAGTCTATTCACCCCCCCTCTAGACTTTGTATTTCACCACTTTGGGACCACCAATTGGTATCGGAGCAAACTTCTCACTATCTACGTTTAGATTAACGAGAAGCGATCATAATGGTGAACAATATGGATCACGGTTTGCCCAAGTTTTCTCTCTTAGGTTATGATGATTGGAAGATCATGATGGAAGCACATCTCTACGCTCTACATGACTGCATGTGGATGGTGCTTGAGGATGGACCCTTGAAAATCCAAATGGAGAATCCTGAGAGGAATCTAGCAACTCCTGATGTAATCCAGTACATTCCAAAGCCCAAGGAAAAATGGGATGATAGAGATTGTAAAAAGCACAATCTGGACAACGTCGCCAAAGTAGCCATCTTCAAGACACTTGATCCCATCACCTTCTCCAAAATCAAGCATCTCAAGACTGCCATGGAGATATGGCAAGGTCTTGGGAAGCTATGTGAGGGACCAGAGGACTTGAGAAAGCAGAAGATAGAAGTTCTACTTAAGAACTTCAAAGGCTTCAAAATGCTTCCCGGAGAATCATTTGATATGTTGGATGAAAGGTTCCACAAAATCTTGAATGATCTTGCCTCACTTAACCACGTTCTCTCCCCCAAAAAAAAGAATGTAAGGTTGCTGAGATCACTCCCAACTGAGTGGTACACCAAAGCCACAGCCATGGAAGAAGGAAGAAACCTGGAAAACTACACTGTTCAAGGTCTCCTTGATGAACTTAGAACCTATGAGCACGAGCTGAAAAAGAAGAAGGAAGAACAAGTCACTCCCTTCCCCACGGCATTGATGACAACTTCAAGAATTCCATCAAGTGAAGGGACATGCACAAGAAATTGTGACACACCTTCCTCCAGCCAGCCGTCAAGCTCAAAAATGGAGAACTACGAAGAGGAATTTGCCATGATGGTCAAACAATTCCGGAAGTTCAAGAAGTTCTTCAAGAAGGCTGACTCAATCAGAAGGCCATCCAAGGGAAAGCCACAGGTAAGTGACTCCCCTCCTGAATCTTATTTATGTTATAACTGCAGGAAGCCTGGCCACTGGAAGTCAGCATGCCCGTACCCAAAAGTGGAGAAGTACGGAGAAAGAGAGGATCGAGAAGAAAAAGAAAGCAATGGTTGCTGCTGAAAGTGACGAGTCATCCAGCTCAAGCTCGGATGAAGAAGCCCTCGTCTGCATGGAGCGCAAAGTTGAGAAGTCCAACCATGAGGATAGGTGGACTATGTCAGAAGATGACACTCTCTGCCTAATGGCCAAAGATGATGCTGATCAAGAGGTAACCTCACAAACCTCCTGCTCATCTTCTTATAGCACACCAACTTCTGAAAATCTTTTTGACCAGTTCAAAAAGATGATGAAAGACTTTGAGGAAATAAATCTCAAACACACATCCTTAACAGAAGAGAACAAACTATTGAGTGAAGAGAATCTCAAGTTAACTGAAAGTCGGAAAAGTCAACTGAATGAGATCACTCAACTCAAGACTGAAAATGAATCTCTCTCTGAAAAGGTGAAATCCCTTAACAAAGAGCTAGGGATACTCAAGTCCCAAGAAGCTGTGAACAAGCTGCTTGAAACGACCAAACATAAGGGTCGCAAAGGACTTGGATTTGACTCCTCTAGTTCTAAAAGGAAAGGGAAGACAACTTTCATCCCTCCTAAACCTACTGCCAAACCTAATAAGCAGAAAGGGAAGGAAAAGGAAAAACCAACAGAAGTTCCCAAAAAGGTAGTCCCTCCTAAGAACTATAAGAAGCTGGACAGACCTCAAAAAGGAAATAATTTCAGAAGAAAACCTTCTAACCCCCATTATACACGAGGCTATACTCATTATGGGGTAGACAAGAGTTTTCCAAGAAATTCTGAGTGGAGAACTATGCCAAGATATAGTCACCCTCCACCCCAGAAGCTATTTGTTCCACCTAAGTATGCTTATAACCGACACAGGACACACTATGCACAACCTAGACAAAACTATAGGTCTTATCAACCTAGGTTTGCTAGGAGGAAACATGAAATAGCACCTCCTGCACGTAGGAAGTTTTATGCCTACAACTATGATTACAATCCCAACAAGTTTAGAGCTGCAAGGAAGATTCCCTGCAACTTCAAACTTGATGTAGGGACACACACCATTAACTACTCCGGACCCAAACTTAATTGGGTACCAAAATCTTCCTCCTCCTAATGCAGGAAGCCACTAAGTACCCAGGTGTCTGGTACTTAGACAGTGGCTTTTCAAGACACATGACGGGTGATGCGAGCCTTTTGAGCAATCTAATTCCCTATGATGGTCCAAGAGTTACTTTTGGAGGAAGCAATGATTTCGGCCTTACTAAAGGGCTAGGAAATCTGGTGTACAAGGGACTAACCATCCAAGCTGTATCTTATGTTGAAGGACTCAATTATAACCTTCTTAGCATAAGTCAGTTTTGTGATAAAGGTTACTCCTTGGAATTCTGCAAGGACATGGCATCTCTCAAGAACATCTCCACAAATGAAGTCATTCTCACTGGGAAGAGAATTAGAAACATCTATGAAGTATTATGGAGCGATGTCAAGGAAGCATGTCTAATCAGCAAAGGTGACACTAACCTTCTATGGCTTTGGCATAAGAGGTTGAGTCATCTTAACTTCAAAACCCTCAACAAGCTGTCCAAAGAAGAGTTAGTAAAAGGTCTTCCCAAAGCTGCATTCAGAAAGGAAAGTATTTGTGATGCTTGCCAAAAAGGAAAGCAAGTCAAGTCCACCTTCAAGGCAAAATCGGCAACCTCAACTACAAGGATATTAAGTCTTATTCACATGGACTTATTTGGCCCTGTTACACCAATAAGTCTAAGTGGAAAGAAATATGTCCTGGTGGTAGTTGATGATTACTCAAGATACACGTGGACAATCTACCTCAACAGCAAGAAGGAGACTCAAGGGAAACTCACCAACTGCATGAAGCTAATTCAAAACCAAGCAAGTCAGACCATTCAGAAGATCAGATCTGACAAAGGCACAGAATTCCTAAATGAAATCATCATTCACTACTGTGAAGAAAACGGAATTCTTCATCAGACATCCGCAGCAAGGACACCTCAACAGAATGGTGTAGCTGAAAGAAGGAACAGAACCCTGAATGAAGCAGTGAGAACCATGCTAGCAGAAGCTTCCTTACCAAAGAGGTTCTGGGCTGAAGATGTTAACACAGCCTGCTATACTCAAAATAGGAGTATGATTTATAAAAGGCACAACAAAACTCCCTATGAACTGTGGAACGGGAGAAAGCCTAATATATCATATTTCCATATTTTTGGGAGCAAGTGTTTTGTGTTAAACAACGGGAAAAAATCATCTGAACACTTTTGATGAAAAATCAGATGAAGCCATCTTCCTTGGATACTCTATGATGAGCAAGGCATTCAGAGTCTTCAACAAAAGAACCATGATCACGGAAGAGTCAATACATGTTATTTTTGATGAAAAACATGTGGTTGACAAGCCGTCAAAGCATGACCATGAGGTTCTGGATCTATCAGACAAGGATGAAGAAGTCAATAAAGGAGATAGAATGAAGCCCACGGAGTTCATTCCATTCAGAAGTCTGCCTCTGAAGACTTCACAGAGAAATCCGGACTCAGACAGTGCTGAGCCCTCCGGAAATTTTGGCCAGCCTTCCAATATTCCCGATCTCTCAAACGGCGATAATTCCGGAAATGGCAACCCAGTGCCAATCCATCCGGAAACACCAACAACTTCTGTTCTTCAACCAGAAGCTGAACTAAATCAACCAGTCAATCCCAATCAACACAATCTTCGTTGGTTAAGGAATCATCCTCCTCAACAGATCATCGGAGATATTCAATCTGGTGTTCGCACAAGGAGTGCCCAACAGAATCTAGAAGCTATGCTTGCTTGCTTCATCTCACAAGTAGAACCAAAGAATATTGAAGAAGCTCTAGCTGATTCTGATTGGATCAATGCAATGCAAGAAGAACTCAACCAGTTTTCCAGAAATGATGTCTGGAAACTTGTTCCCAGACCTACTCATCAACATGTCATTGGGACAAAGTGGGTCTTCCGGAACAAGATGGATGAAAACGGCGTTGTTGTCAGAAACAAGGCCCGGTTAGTTGCAAAAGGATATTGTCAAGAAGAAGGTATAGATTTTGATGAAACCTTCGCTCCAGTTGCTAGACTTGAAGCTATTAGGCTGTTTCTAGCCTTTGCTGCTCATAAGGAATTCAAAGTCTATCAAATGGACGTCAAAAGCGCATTTCTCAACGGAAACCTAGAGGAAGAAGTGTATGTAGAACAACCTCCAGGATTTGAGTTACACACTAAGGGAGATCAAGTGTATAGACTCAAAAAGGCGCTGTATGGACTCAAACAAGCACCAAGAGCTTGGTATGATACATTGTCTCAATTTCTTATAGACAATGGATTTACCAAAGGAGTAATTGACAAGACATTGTTCATACTACGAGATGGAGAAGATCTCCTATTAGTTCAGATCTATGTGGACGACATCATATTTGGCTCAACTAAGGAAGATCTATGCACCAAGTTCTCAACCCTCATGCAAGGAAAATTTGAGATGAGCATGATGGGGGAACTCAACTACTTCCTTGGCCTTCAAATCAAACAGAGAAGTGAAGGCACTCTCATCAATCAAGCCAAGTATACAAGGGATCTTATCAAGAAGTTTAAAGTTGATCAGAAATCATCCGTTTATGTCCCCATGAATACATCCATCAAGCTTGATATGGATGTAGATGGAAAGGATGTAGATCAAACTCTCTACAGAGGGATTGTCGGATCTCTACTTTACCTTACTGCAAGCCGTCCGGATATCTCATATGCAGTAGGTGTTTGTGCCAGATTCCAGTCAAAGCCAAAGGAAAGTCATCTGATAGCAGCTAAAAGGATTCTTAGATACCTCAAAGGAACTCAAAACATGGGTTTGTGGTATGCTAAGAGCAATTCATTTGAGTTAGTGGGATACTCAGATTCTGACTTTGCCGGATGCAAAGTTGACCGGAAAAGTACATCTGGTACTTGTCAATTCATTGGTGGAAATCTTGTTTCTTGGTTCAGTAAGAAACAAAACTCCATTTCTACATCAATAGTAGAAGCAGAGTACATTGCAGCTGGTAGTTGTTGTGCTCAAGTTTTGTGGCTAAAGCAACAACTACTGGACTATGGAGTCAAGACAAAGGAAGTAACAATCTTTTGTGACAATCAAAGTGCCATAGTCATCTCTCAAAACCCAGTGCATCATTCTCGCACTAAGCACATTGATGTCAAGCATCACTTCATCAGAGATCATGTGGAAAAGAAAGATATCAAAATTGAGTATATCTCAACTGAAGAACAACTGGCGGATATCTTCACCAAACCACTAAGTGAAGCCAAGTTTTCTGATTTGCTTCACAAAATTGGTCTAATTCAATTAGACTGAATGTGGTGCACGTGGCAGTTCATTTTCCACGTCTGTCAAAATGATGGGTGGGGACGTGGCCTTGGGAACAATTAAAAACCCAATCGCCATTAGCCGCATAAATCGCCCACATTAAACCCAATCGTCACTATAATCAGACCTCAACTGCCCACTCAGCACACTCAAATCTTTCATCGCCTTCTTCACGAGAATCTTCTGATCAAATTCTCAAGAACCCTAATTTCTTCAGATCTTCTCAAATTTATGAGAAAATGAAGGTTGTCGGTGCAAATGTCCACTTCCAGAAGTTAGAAGCCAAGTGTTCATCCCCGACATTCTTTCAAAGCTATCTGCAAATGATAGCCGCTCAAGAACTCTCCGAATTTCTTCAAATGGAGATTCGCCTCAAATTCGAGGAAGAAGTTCTTGAATTCTACAGAAATGGAGAGGTCAAATCTGCTCATTCAAAGAAAAACCCACAGAAGACGTTTCCAATCATCCAGTCCACTGTTGGAGGTACAAAAGTGAAGCTTTCGCAAAAGAAATTGGGAGAAAAGCTTCGCCTTCCCAATTCTGGAGTTGAAGTTGGGAAATTTCCAGTCAAAAATCTGGACTGGAACATCATTGGAATCTCTGGGCAAGTTCCTTCTGGCCCAGCGAAGAAAGCAAATCTAAACAACGATTACAAGATGGTTTGGGAACTGGTCATCGCTTGCCTCGAGTGTGGAAGTGGAGGTCATGCCGATGACATCACCCAGGAGAGAGCCTTCATCATCAACTCTCTCATTACCAAAACTAAGGTAAACTGGGCTGCACACTTTTTCAAATCCATTTCAAAACATCTAGGAAAGCACAATCAGAAGTATCTCTGTCAAGGTCTGTATATTGGACATATTTTGGAATCTATGGGCGCTGCAGTTAAAGGGAAAAAGTATGAAGCCAGATACTGGCTGTACTACTTATCCTCCAAAGAAGAAAACAGAGCTAGTGCTAGTGCCACTGCAGAAGAAAGCTCATCAGACAATGTTCACTCATCAATTTCGCAAAGACTACCAAGAGAAAGCATGTGGTGTCTCCTTCTCCCAGTGATGAAGCACCACAGAATCTTGCTCCAATAAATCTTGAAGAAGAAGAAGAATCCTCTGACCAAGGAGAACTTCAAAGGAAAAAGAAGAGGAAGATCAACTCTCCATCAACATCTGGAAATGTCAATCCGGATGAATTGAAGGAGAAGAACCTGCTGAGGAAACATCTGCTCAAAACCGGAGCCCTCAACAACTTGAAGAAGAAATTCCTCAAGTCCAAAGCCTTCCAACCTCATCACCTCAACCTCAAATAGATGATGCAGATAACCAATTCTGGCAGCTCTACTATGGTTGGAAAGCCTGGAAAGTTGGAAATTCAGCAGAGCAACTGTTGAATTGGGACCAACAACTGAAGAATGAGAAGATCATCAAAAAGTGCTTAGGAATACCAGTCAACCACAACTGTGAACAAATTTTGGATGACTACTGGGTATGGCAAAGGAATCCTGAAGACTTGCATCTGGAATACCTGGCCAACACACCAGTTTCTGACTTTGAAGCAGATGATGAAGATCCTGCAGTCTTCAAGTCAATCTTCTCAAAAGACACAGAAGATCAAGTGGTTTTCACTTCTGAAGCACAAGGTGTTTTGGAAGCAGCAACTGCAGATTTCCAAATACTTCCGGAAACCTCACATGTTTCTGAAATGGTTCTAACTGAAGTTGTAGAAGAGAAGGCAGCCTCTCCCCCACAAGAACAGAACCAGGAAACAGCAGATGAAGAAGAATTTCAGCCACTAATCCAATCTCAAGTTTTGGAGATTCTCACCACTCCTTGTGAGATCTCCAATCCTACTGAAATTGAGATCCTGGAAAAGTCAGCAGAAATTCCGGAACAGTCAGCTCTTCCAGAAACAATGGAGCAAGCTGTTGAAGCACAAAGGAATTCTGGAGAAGCTGCAAAGGAAACTCAAATGGCAGAACTAGAGGTCTCTGAAACTCCAGTAACCATTTTTGAAGAAGAGAATACAGCTGAAGAAAGAGACTCCCTCTCTAGGGATATATCAAATTTTGCGCTTGAAGCAGAAGGAGAGTCTGAAAGAACACTGAAGGTTACTGATGAAGAAGATGTACAAGAAGATGCTGAATCTCTTCCTATGCAACTCTTCAAAGAACAACATCATCTCATCAGGTAACCAACTTTCATTTCCATAACTCTTCCACCCCTACTCTTCCGGATGAGATACCGGAAATCTGGACAAAGAAGGTCCAAGGGCTGATTGAGTCAGCCCTAGCATCTCAACATGCCTCCTTTAGGCAAGAGATAGAGCAAATGGAAGTCAGGCACACCCAGCTAATAGAGAAATATGAAGGAAAACACAGCGCAGATCTCAAAGAAATAAGCAAATCAGTGCAGAAGACTGTGGAGATTATCTCTCTATTGAGTGAAACTGTGAGCAACACGATGGAAATATATGCCTCTGACAGTCAACTTCAACTCAAAGAGATCAACAAAGTCAAAGAGCAAATAGCGAGTGTCACAGTTAGTCTCCAAAAACAGATGTCCCTTCTCCAAATGGACATCATATCAGCCCTAGCAGTAGCTTCTGCAAATCAGGTAGTGACCAAAGACTACTTGAAGGTGATCATTGACAATCAAAAGGAAGCATACAAGCTGTTCAGACTTATTGGTGCAAACTCTGGAAACCGCAAGATGGAAGTAATTCTCCAACAACACAGTCCATCTCCAATACCACAGCTCCCTATTGCAATCAAAGAAGGAGAAGTATCTTATATTCCTTCTCATCTGAACTTGACAAATCTAATCCTTGAAGCACAGCAAAGAAATCCGGAAGACTCAGCATAGCTTCTATCCAGCTTAGGACTGGATAGAACAGAATTTATAGGTACAGTTGTTGACCACTTCTCAAATGATGCTCAATCAGAAGAGAGACGTGAAAATTTAAGGCGTATCAAAGAACTGTGTGGAACATGAAGGGCATAAGTGAGGTTGCCGGATCTTCAAAGTGCAAGAGAAACTGAAGGTTCTTTTCATCAAAACAGGGGGAAAGTATGTGAGAACACTAATGTGTTTTGATGCAAACACCTTCTTGTTTAAACATTGCTTGATTGGTTTAAACATTGCAATATTGCTTCAACAATTTTCTTAACTATACTTATCTCAAATATGATTCTGAGAATTTTTTGTGAAGCACATACATTCAGGGGGAATGTATTTCAGGGGGAACTTAACTAGTTTTTGGCTAACAATTGTTTTTGGCAATGAATTATTGATAAGCTCAAAGCAATGGAAGACGGATATCTCAGTTTTGATACTAAAATTGGAAATCTCCGATTCAGGTACTTTACAAAATCTGCGTTCTTAAACTAAGCCTCAGTCCTTAATTCATTTCCAACAAGCTCTAAAAGTACTGGTCCTAGGATGTTTAAAAATGTACAGGACTTTGGAAAAATAGTACCACTTTTCTTTTAAAAATAAAATTCAGATTTGTTTTGGTGCTACCTCGTCATAAGTAGAAATTAGAACTATAGGGAATGAAAAATGATAGTCTTATTTTGGGCCTTGAGAACCCAATAGGAATAATTTCCCTTTAGTACGTAGCTTTCTGTTCTTTTTGGGCCACTCTTTGGGCTTAGCCAAACTAAAACAGTTATGTTTCTCAAACCAAACGAAACTGATTTTCAAATTGGAACAGTTTCAACTCATTGGTAATTGGTAAAAGATTCCTTCCACTTTTCAACTTCTTGGAAGTTGAAACTCTTTTACTCTCACCGTTCCACCTACCAAATTAATGGAACCGTGAACCCTCTCTTCTCCTATTTAAATCAAGATATCTTAATCCATTTCCATCACAAACAACTCTCTCGATATGAAAAGTCCTCAAACTCACTGTCTAAGAAACACACCAAGAAAAATATCCTCAATGGAGAAATTTCTCTTTCTCACCCTCATAGACGGCAATGGAAGAAGCCTATTGAGAAGAAAAGACTTTTAAGGTCTATGGTGAGAATCTCGGCAGTAGAGAAGGTCTATGGTGGAAATCTCGTATTTTTCAGTATTAGACCATACACCTTCTCTCGAACAACACTCTCTCTATCTTTCTTCTTATTTTGAGAGATGTGTTGCTTCCAAGATCTTAAATATCCACTTTGGATATTAAAGATCTATCAAACGCAACGCCAACCGCTCTGCCAAGCAGAATCTGCTGAAGCTGAAAACGGTCAATGGCGGAAGAGATCACAAAATCTCAAGACAAGACTTGGTTTAGGAATTATTGTAATTTGAATTGTATCTGTTTAAGAGTTTTTGTTAACAAGCTGTATATTATGAGAAACTAAAAGAAAGTTACAAAATTAGTTCTCAGTACAGCGACCGAAACTCTTAAACACTTGTTTGTCATCATCAAAAAGGGGAAATTGTTGGGAAAAATATCATAGATTTTGATGATGATCTATTTAGAATGTAATAGGGACTTTAGGTCTCCCCCAATATTCTATGTAATTTTCTTTTTAGAAATATTGTTAAAACCAAGTTCTTGAGATTTCCAATAAGGTTGTGATATTTCTTTAAGCGTTTTGATGCCTGAAGACTTAATCAAATTCAGTGATATGAAATTGGATATCTTGATTGGAAATGCTAGAAACAAGTAAGGATTTCTCAAGCAGATGAAAATCCTCTGATCCAAAAGACTACATAAGAACCGGATGTCTCGCTACAACCCGCTGAAGGCTAAGTCACCCAAATCGGAAGACTAGCGCGGATCTCTTTCTCACCCGGAAGTCTGAGAATGACTCCTCCGGATTTGTCAGCTAAGAACCGGATGCCTCAAGGAAGACCGGAATTCTCAAAAAGCGGACAAGTGAGAAAAGACTTAGAAGATTATCTAAGTCTTGAATGAAGAAATTCTACCCCGTTGGTAAGGAAAAATCAATCTCTTGATTTTCAATGGCTAGATTGAAGATAATTATGCTGATTCAAGAACAAATGACTCGAAGACAAAGTCTGAACCTCTAAAAATTGAAGAACCTGTCCAGAATTCCTAAACAAGCACTAAAAGACAAACAGAGTAAAGTTCCACAGTCCAGAATACTTGAACATCAGCTAGAAGACGGACTCTATGGAAAAAGGAAATCTCTCCCTTTAACAAATGGGTATGTCCAAACACCCATTCCAATGAAGAATCTTCAAATCAAAATCTTCATTCAAAATTGAAGCCAGCAAATGCAAACGGATAGTCCTATTATGATTCAACGGATAGATTATCTAATCCAGCTATAAATAGCATCCTTGGAAGACTGGAGAAGACATAACGAGATACAACAAACACAACAAGCTATCTCATTCACAGTTAGCACAAAGAGGCTTGATAAAGAGAGATTTCTAAACTCCTTATCCAGAAGCAAACTTCTCCTCCTTCCAAAGAGCTATAGTGTAAACACTTGAAGGTTTCCTTGCCTCAAGCACCACACCACGTTGAAGGATATTACTTTTGATCAAACTTATTGATTAAAGGGGTAGGTCAACTCTCTTACAAGTTGATCTTGCAAGTCCTATTGTTCGGAACTTGCAGTTGTTGAAGAAGCTTGACCTTCGAAGGAACAACAAAGCCAGCACGAGTGCAGTAGCAACATTGGTCTTGTGAAGAGATATACCGTGAAATTCACACAAGTGTAATTGTTGGTTCATTATTCAACAACCAACTACATAGTGGATTTTGAGGACGTAGAAGGATTACCCCACCTTCGAACCTCGTTAAAGTTTGCGTGTCTCTCTCTCTTATCTTTATTCTACTTGCAATTATATTAACTGTGAAAACTAACCA